>JAAEAF010003994.1:0-99309 GCA_011037195.1 Triatoma infestans | reverse complement strand
AGATTTGGGAGCTTAATCATTAGTACAGGGGTGATATGTATATGTATATCTAAGTATGGTAATATTGTAAAGTTATGTTAGAGAGATTTGGGAGCTTAATCAATAGTACAGGGGTGATATGTATATGTTTTTCTAAGTATAGTAATAGTGTAAAGTTATGTTAAATAGATTTGGGAGCTTAATCAATAGTACAGGGGTGATATGTATATGTTTTTCTAAGTATAGTAATAGTGTAAAGTTATGTTAAAGAGATTTGGGAGCTTAATCAATAGTACAGGGGTGATATGTATATGTTTTTCTAAGTATAGTAATAGTGTAAAGTTATGTTAAAGAGATTTGGGAGCTTAATCAATAGTACAGGGGTGATATGTATATGTTTTTCTAAGTATAGTAATAGTGTAAAGTTATGTTAAAGAGATTTGGGAGCTTAATTAATAGTACAGGGGGGATATGTATATGTTTTTCTAATTATAGTAATAGTGTAAACTTATGTTAAAGAGATTTGGGAGCTTAATCTGTAGTACAGGGGTGATATATATGTTTTTTCTAATTATAGTAATAGTGTAGGTTATGTTAAAGAGATTTTGGAAGCTTAATCAATAGTACAGGGGTGATATGTATATGTTTTTCTAAGTATAGTAATAGCGTAAAGTTATGGTAAAGAGATTTGGGAGCTTAATCATTAGTACAGGCGTGATATGTATATGTTTTTCTAAGTATAGTAATAGTGTAAAGTTATGTTAAAGATATTTGGGAGCTTAATCAATAGTACAGGGGTGATATGTATATGTTTTTCTAATTATAGTAATAGTGTAAAGTTATGTTAAAGAGATTTGGGAGCGTAATCTGTAGTACAGGGGTGATATATATGTTTTTTCTAATTATAGTAATAGTGTAGGTTATGTTAAAGAGATTTTGGAAGCTTAATCAATAGTACAGGGGTGAAATATATGTTTTATATATTTTTATATGTTTTATGTAAAGTTATATTATAGGAATTTGAGGCGCCAGTAATAGTAAATAGTCGATATATGCTTTTCTAAATTATTAATTAGCTCTGTTTATTATCACTATTATCCCTGGTTGGAGTAATTATTGTTACTGTTGTTGTTAATAGAATTTGTCAAGCCTTAAGTATTTTTTTTTTATTATTATTATTGCTGTTCCACCCTGCCCCCTTTTGCTTCGAGTGAGCGCAATTCCCTTCACCTTTGACCCAACCATCGACGAGTGCCCTACTAGGTAAGCGGCCACAACCCCATACTTTTATAGCTGTTTTGGTTGGTAGATTGGTACTTGTCTATATTTATGGTTAGAACAAATGAATAAAATTTGAAAAGTTTTGTGATGTAAAAATGTAATGTTCTTGAAATGTGATTGGTGTGTGTAATGACATGGCAAGGTTATAGCAATGTCAAACCTTCACAACACATAACTAAAAGAAAGAATAATTTATAACTAGTGGCCTAGCCGGCCGCTGTCTTCAAGACAAGGCCGTGGCCAAACAAACAAAACCAAGGGTCAATACTTTACATCAAAGCAAGCACCGATAAGCTGGCCACGTGACCTAAACACTGGTCACCGAACTAACCAAGGTCGCACACCAGGACAGATGTCTTGGTGTGAGTGTTGCTAACACTGATATAAACTTAGCCCCATTGGAAGAGGGGATGATTATACTTCAGTACGTCTTCATGATCATTATACGAGCAGCAGTTCCGCGTCCCTATAAGGTTTTATTTATACTTATTTCCTTAGTTGTGCATCTTAGTTTATTTATTTTAATCATTCTAAATTATTAGTTATTTATCTCCTATTTATTTCTATGTATTTCTTGTTAATAGTTACCATTCTACCGGGGGAAATGGCTATTCAGCCTACGCCACCGCGACACCACAATAGTTACCATTACTCACGTTTAAATTATTGTACAAATACAGTCTATTTTTATAAATTCGGTGTTAATAATTCGAGCACTAACTTCCAAAAATCTCTAAACTAACTTCCGCCCTCTTCAAGACATCTACTACATACCATAGGAATCACAATAAACGATTCCACTACATGTGATATGTTGTAATGTAGTGGTTTATGGCGTGAGCGGTTTAGTAAAGGGCTTGAGAGTTTATATGTTTAAGAGAGAAGTATTAGAAATAAGTAAAAGATCACCACTGTTTTTAAAATAAATGTATATATTCTCTAAGCGAATTTAAATACTTTACAATATCACAACTATATCTTAATAAATCAGATGCTTATCTAGAATAAATGCTAAACTCTATAACTGGCACTGATTCCTGAAGCGTTCTGCTTGAATGTCTACAACAGACTGTCCTGAAAGAATGTCTTCCAATTGTTTGTTCAAATCTTCCCCTGTGAGAAGAAGGGGTAGACAACAAGTTCATGAACTCTAAAAGACAATGGGGGTCTTCTACCTGAATAGTCCTTTTTGCAATGAATGTTAAATTTTTCTTGATATTACAAAAAAAAGTATTTTTCTATATTTTTGATATCCACGACATTCTATACAAATGTATTCACAGGAGTAGAAGAAAATCTTTTGGGTGTTCCTCACCAGAATTTTATCAGCTTCCAACTTTTCTAGTTTGATTATTTACCACATTCCTTGTCCCTTAGACGCTGTAATGTATTTAAATTTTCTTTAATGATATTTTGAATAAAGGATAAGAGATATGAAGATAGATCTGATCACTAGCTTTAAGAATTCACTTAATTGTTGATGGCTTGATGAGAAGATAAGTGCCAGTAAAGTGGGTAGGAGTACCAAATTAACTAGGTCCACATTTCTTCCATTCTTATTCACTCATCGGTATTTTGGACATCAATTAAGTAAGCTAAACGTTACTTACAGTCTGCTGTAGTAGGATATTTGAGGGAGATTGTAGGGAAGTCCAGAATGGGACTGATTGCGCAATGTCCTAATAACGGTCAATCTGGAAGTACTTAGTTCCTACAGTGGAGGCGTATGACATGCAGGATGATGGCCTAAGAGGAAGAGGAAGGTCATGTTAATGATAGGATGATTGTAATAAAATGGAATAGGAATGTACTGGCGGAGAATAGTGAAGACTGAAAAAAGAAGTGTAAGTGTGAGCCTCACACCGTTAGGAGAATAATCGATGCGAAAGCTGATGATGATAATTATTTTTATAAAGAAAACAGTTGAGATAAAAATTACTTTTTTATATCAAACAAGATTGTAGAAGGATAAAAAGGAGCAGAAGATAATATAATCCAAGAGTTTATAAAAAGTTCAATTTATTAAGGTAGAAAACTGTACAAAAACCATTGTATGAAATTTTATTCTTTTATAGTATAGGGCTTATTTTATCCTTGAACATTTTACAGTAGCAAGTTTTCAAAATTTTCAATACTTGTATAGAGGGATTAAATGAACAATAGGTATTATTTAAAAATAAACATTTTATTTTATACAAAAACAATTGCAACTGTGAAAACAAATAGTACAGATAATACTCCCTGGTTATTTGTTTAAGAAGCAAAGAAAACAAAACAAATGGTTTAAAGGCGATGGAAGCAACGAGAAGGAAAGAAAAACTTAGGTAAATATTAAAAATCAAAGAACTTTTTTTTAGTGAAATTGTTTAGAAAAAAATTGGTAAATATATATATAAACAGAGATAATGTTGCGATTGAATTTTGCTGGAGAATTTCCTATTTAATAATAGAATTGCACAAAGGTTGTTTCTTGTTAAATGTTGGTTTTTTAATTAAATATTATATAAGTTTCTTTTTAGTTTTAAATATATATTAGCAATAACAATATTTAAAAAGAAATTTTTACTTTCTCTTACTCCTAGTAAGAGGAAGTATTGTAATCGTGTCAAATTTTCGATATCGAGTTTTCACCGGAAATATCCGTTTTGAGGTCCCCTGAGTCCAAAAAAGTGGTTTTTAGCAAATGGTCTGTGTGTTGTGTGTGTCTGTGTGTGTGTGTGTATGTGTCCGTGTGTCCGCGTGTTGGTGTGTGTATGTGTATGTGAACAGCATAGCTCAAAAACGAAAAACAGTAGAAAGTTGAAACTTGATATTCCCGTTTAGGTATCACTGTGGGATCTGACACTACGTTATCTGTCAAAATTCCTCAACCGGAAGTACCACTTTACTAGTTAGATTTTTTACTTTTTTGCGATTTTCTCAAAAATGGCTCCGACGATTTTCTTTAAACTTTAAACATCAACCACACATACAAAGAGCTACAACTTTTATTTGAAACATTTCTCCGGGAAAATGCAGTGAAGGGCACTTTTGGGGGAGGGGTGGGGTTAGGTTTCTATCTAAAGTGCTATTTCAGTTTATTAGACAATTCTGTCATCTAAATAATGTTAATTAGAATTAAATATGTTGTTGAAATTCCGAGTTTGAAAAAAATCGGATAACCGGAAGTGCGTTTACTTTACCACTTTACTAAATGATTTATTCACTTTTTTCAATTTTCTCAAAAATGGCTCCGACGATTTTTTTGAAACTTCGTATATAAACTAAACATGCAAAGATCTACAACTTTTATCTAAAACATTTCTCTGGGAAAATTCTTTTAAGGGCACTTTTAGGGAGGGGTGGGGTTAGATTTTCATCTAAAGTGCTATCCTAGTTGATTATACAATTCTATCATCCAAACATAATTAATTAGAAATAAATAGATGGCTGAAATTCAAACTCAAGAAAATTAGTAAACCGGAAGGGCGCTTTTACTGAACAGTTTTTTCAGTTTTCGACGAATTTCATTCAAATTTGGTACACAAACTATGAAATTTGTCAATTATAATTTTGAGAACTGGAGTAAGAGAAAGTTGTGTGAGTGTTTCACACCAGATTTTTTCTATTTAATTTACCTACTCGCAGGCAGTAAAGTAATTATTGGTTAATATTGAATAATGAATTAAGCTTATAAATATACAAAATTCTTGTACTTAAATATTTAGCAGATTGATTTAAACTCAGTTAAACTTGTTGGTTACACTCACTGTTCTAAGACGAATTATGGAATGATGATATTCCGTTGAATGCTGAAAAAAAACTACTGATCAAACAATAAATAGGTACTCTTGATCAGGTGTATCTAATTGTTGGACTCAAAACTATAGACATACCACTCATAAATATAGACATAATCGAAGATGTTATAACAAGATTTCCAAACATCTCTTACTTTAAGAGAGCCGTTTGCCGAAACGTCGGGTTTTAAATAAAAAACACTTTACAATTATTTGGTGTTTTTTTTTGTTTTTGGAAACTTCCTGGTCGATAAGCCAACAATCACCTGATCCTAATCCTAACACCTGATCACTTCTAACGGCCAACGATTGCTACAATTTGAATAATATTCTTGGTAGTTAAAACCTTCCCTTTATATATGGTTTCTGCAAAAGAGTGGCCGAGTTCTCCGTCCTGTCTTGTAACGGTGTCTTGTGCCTGTGTTTTGACCCTTTGCCAGCCAACGTACAAATTCCTTATGAAATTACCTAATTTAAAATATAAAATATATTTCCATTTATTTCTAATTTTCCATTTACTTCTTCCACTGCAACAATTACACATTTAGTAAAAATTATGAGTTAGAAGAAAATGTTTCAATTATAATTAGATAAATTGCAATCAGAGGAAGCCCTGGTGAATGGTTCATATAAGATTTTGGTTATATTGCTAAAAAAAAGAAAAAAGCGACAACGGTGACAGAAATAACGGTTTATATTTCTCGAAATAGCTTACCTTTAAAATTAGTTGTGACAGCAGACTCTTCAAAGAGATGACAGACATACAATGTCCAAGCGTGGAGATTTTTCATGTCCTAACAAGATGAAAGCTTCTATATTTAGAGTGTAATATAGTAAAAGTATAGTTAATAACATGGAAAAATAAAATTAAAAAAAAACAGATAAAAGTATATAAATGTAATAATGATTAATATACTAAAAGAAAAAAGTGTTGTTATATATATATATATATATGTTCATAACTCAGAGTAAATTGTGGAAAATTTGCTATTAGTGGGAAAACGTGCTTTTTAGCCAACAAAAACTACCATGTTCAAGTGCGTGTGTTTGTATATCTGTGTATGTATGCACATAGTATAAATACACACATATATATATATATATCTATAGTTAGAGTAGACAGAATATTTTCATGGTATAGAAACAAGGGTTTAGAGAGTCAATTCTGGCTATAATCCAAACCATATAACATGTTACTACGGTGTAATGTTACTAATTCTGTAGTCCATTTATTTATGTTCTTTATTTGGCCACAAAAACTGGAGATGCCAAATTAAATTTTTCTATTCTATATTATTTATTTTATTATTATTATATATACAAAACTATGAATAAAATTTGAATATATTATTATTGTAGCAAAATGAAATGAAAAGAATCTTTTTGTTTTAAAAAAGTCAGAGTTAATTGCATTTTAGTATAAATGTGGTGTAGTAGATAAACAGACATGCATTATGTGATTTAATAGTCATTCTCATCAGGAGTTCATTATAAGTTGGATGTCGAGGAGTGATCACAGAAAAAAAAAAAACTTCTGTTAATTAGCTTATTAGCAAATTTATTGCGTATTTCAACGTCTGTACAAAACAGACAAGCAGGAGTTACTAGGTTTGAACAAATGCGCAGTAAAACAGTAAGATAATTTAACAAAATAATCAAATAAGAACTTGAGAAAAAAAAATTTAAACTTAATAAATAACAGAAAAGTATTACAAATAAATTAACTAGGTGATCTGTATCATCACAACAGATGTGATTTTGAGATATGCGGTATTATATAGTACTTGGAAACATTGATATTGGAGAAATACAGGTTAAGTTGTTGGAGATATTGAGAGTAACATTGATAAGGATTGAAGAATTGGATCACAAAATATAATAAATAAAGTGGACAGTTTTAAAGACATCTGTTCTATATTCGATGGAATTATGTTGTTCTTGAGTTCAGATCATTTTTCAAAATGATGAGTTTATTTCTGTTGGTGTTAATGGCAATAGTGGAGGTATTTTTCAAAGTCAAAAGAGTGTCGCAGGTCCAAAAAGTGTTTAATAATGGCGGAGGTCATGTCATTGGTTTTTTTTTTTGTTTTTGTTGAACAGGCATATTGATGTTGGTACAGTCTGTTTTTTTTTAAATATTGATCCATTCATCTAGCCTCAGATGCAAACTTTAATCTAATCTAGTAATCAGGGCTTTTATTCGAGTACAGAATGAGAAAGAAAGGCTGATAGTATTCCCTGGTATTTAAAATCCACACCAGTCTCTGTCTCATTAATAAATGTACTATCAGAGGTCTTTTAGCGCCATCGCTCACAAATAGGCTAAGGAAGAAAGAGCAGGGAAGAAGGCTTCCTTGAGGAAACAGGAAACAAAAAAAAAAAACCAATCTGATATTGCAATAAGACACAAGTCAGATATGACAGAAAATCTCAGGCCAATGGTTTCAAGAGTTGATTGCGAGTTGATTACGTGGCCGAACGGTAGTCCTTTGCTCATCTCTTGAGGATGAGAGGCTATTTTAACTCGAACCTTCTTGTATACGAACGAGCTTCTTGTATGAGATTCAAATGATCGAGTAGAAACTTCAATTGGTCCTTTCGAATTTTTAAAACCTTTTTTAACAAAACACCTACCTCTTAACCGAAGTCCTAACAAAGCAGTTTAAAAACCAGTGCATAAATTGAATTAGTTCTATGCTACACTATGTTATCACACAGCTTTGACGGAAACATCCTGAAGATGGGCGAACGCTCGAAACCGGTCGATGACCACGGAAAGAAGCAGTCTATAACGGAAAATATCTCTGATGCTATCCAGCTCTACGGACCCAACTACAATCAAATATGTGGTTCTATCACTATATAATATTAATATACACTAAAAGCATTGGTAGAATTCCAAATTTGAAGTTCAAAGCTTGAGGTTAAACGTTAGTGGAACATTACAGAATCAGAGATATTTTCCGTGATAGCCTGCTTCATTTTGTGGTCATCGACCGGTTTCGGGCGTTCGCCCATTTTCAGGATGCGTTTTTTTCAGACAGTGTGACAACACAGACTTGCACAGAGCAAATTCAGTTTACACACTCAGAGTTATTATACACTTTTGACAAAAACATCCTGAAGATGGGCGAACGTCCGAAACCGGTCGATGACCACAAAATGAAGCAGGCTATCACGGAAAATATATCTGATGCTTTCCAGCTCAGTGGAACCAACCACAATTACAGAGTAGGTTCTTTAGTTTAACAAGAATCATCCCATTCGCGTCTATAACGATTTCCTTTAAACTTGAATTGCTAAGTACAAGTTCATTTCAAATATTGAATAAAGAGAAAGTAAAAAAAAAAATTATTTTTTGACAGTTTTGCGGAATTTTCGGGGTTAAATTTCATATAAATTGGGTTGTTTTTATGTTAATGGTACGCCTTCACATCCCTACTTGCTTGGTTCGATATGTTGCTACTTGTCATCGCTTTATTTATGTTAGTAGGACACACGAGTAACATTTAAAGTTTTATAGAAAATTTGCCTTTTTATATATAATTCTAGAACAGGATTAAGATAAATTCGTGTTATGTTTAACACAAGATTTTTCAGCTGTACATTTGTAAAAGAAAATAGATTTTAAAGCAACTTCCGACACTACTGGATTTTCCAGGCAGTGTGGCCTGCGCACAATGAGGATGTCCATGTTTCATAGCTGGTGTTTCCATTTTTTATTATTATCGAATTTAGTCTTGTATATTATTTTTTTTTAAAGAATATAGCTGTTATCGTATTAGATATATGAGAACTTGTGTTGTTATGATAGCCAAACTGTCGGGGACTGCCTTAGTGAACACCATTTGTCCACCCCCTCCCCCCCCGATGACAGATATTTATGACCATATATCAGATCCATTCCATTAGATTGACTATCCTGACCGTGTTTGTTTCTCACTGGACGGCTCTTAGTACATAAAAAAAATAATACAATAATATTTACTAAACCATTTATATAAAAACTTAATGAAAAGAACCAACTTAAAGTATTGTGAGAGAAACATCCGTTTTCGAACATATATCTTCTTTTTTTAAAATGTTTTCTTACGTGTTTGAACTGTTTGTTTTGGTTTAATGATAATAACGTCTTATTCATCAGCTGCTGATTACCATTAAACGGTTACCGAAAGAAGTTAAGCCATTTTGTCTAAAGTCAGTTGAATAGAATTGAAGTGGGAAGGAGTAATAATAATATGTATGGCACAAGAAAAAATGATGAAAATGCTTGCCAAAGCTTAATCGAATGCTTTCAGAAAAGTTGATTATAGGAATTGTAGAGATATTGAGGCTAGCACCGTAAAAGTTTGATGTTGGAAAAGTTTGGGGGGGCATGGGGCAGAAAAACAAAAAACACACTAGGTATATTTTCATGGTCTATTGTTTTAAGATAATCCAGGTAGTAGGCAGATTTAATAATTGTATCAACCTAATAATCTAATTTTCCTAATTTAATAATCTAATTTTCCTAATTTATCAAAAATTCAGATTCTATATCTTGTTTAAAAATCTTACCAAGTTCATTTTCTCTCTAAAAAAAAAAATATAGAATGTAGAATGATTATAGATTCAATTTATTTTTGTAGTTTGAAACATTTTATACCGAAGCGCTAACGTAGGATGGGTTTTTGAAATTAAATTTAATTATGTGATTGAGAACCGTTATTAAAAATGCAACCATTTGGTTGATATTAAAGTTTTTGATTACATGCAAGCTGTAAGTTAATAATTAGGTCTTCTAGTTATTAATTAACACATTTTTGTTTTAATTTGTCAGGAACTATATCTCGTATTATAAAAACTTGATTCAAGTGTGAACACCTTGGTATCACTTTCCCAAAATGAATTAGCAATAAATATGTAATAGGATCCGAAGAGCAGAGAAAAACACAAGTTGACAATCTCAGTCGCTACTTAGGCCAGTCTGTACTTACTAGTCTACTATGGGAAACTCTGTATACATACAGCTGAGCTAGCCCTACAGGGAAGAGTTTTCTACAACAGTTTATAAAGAGTCAACAATAGGTAATAGGTTGCTGACTTGTTGTAAACTGTTGTAGAAAACTGTTCCCTGTAGGGCTAGATCGGCTGTATAAATACAGAGTCTCCCATTGAAGTCTGGCCTAAGTATCGAGTGAGATTGTCAACTTGTGTTTCTCTCTGCTCTTCGGATGATCTCATTACAAATCTAATAAAAATCCTTTACACAAATTAAACATCAGTTAATGAATCAAATATAATTTTGTAATTGGTAGATATCAGACAGATTTTTAGGCATTTTAAATATTATTTAAAATTAACAATATAGGAGTACATTAATTATATAGGTATATATTTATTTTATACTTTTTACTTTCTCTTACTAATAATAGTAAGAGGAAGTATTGCGATCCTGCCAGACTTTCGAAATTGATTTTTCACCGGAAATACCAAGTTTTGAGGTCCCCTGAGTCCAAAAAAGTGGATTTTAGAAAATGGTCTGTTTGTGTGTGTGTGTGAACGAAAACTAACGTGTGTGTGTGTGTGTGTGTGTGTGTATCTAACGAAATGTCTAAAAAATTAAAAGTTGCAGGAGTTGAAATTCAGTTTAGATATTATCACCGCACCAGGCACGAAGATTTCGGGCGAATTCTATTACCC
Organism: Triatoma infestans; assembly: GCA_011037195.1. NCBI lineage: Eukaryota > Metazoa > Arthropoda > Insecta > Hemiptera > Reduviidae > Triatoma > Triatoma infestans. The sequence goes on along the minus strand of JAAEAF010003994.1, from coordinate 88,588 downwards.
AAAAATACCACTTTAATGTTTTTTATGATTTTCTCAAAACTGGCTCCAACGATTTTTTTTAAACTTCGAATATGAATTACACATATAATGAGCTATAACATTTCTATGAATCATTTCTTCGGGAATATTCATTTAAGAGTACTTTTGGCGGTGGGATGGAGATAGGTTTTCCTATAAAGTGTTTTTTTTAATTTTTTTTATTTAAGGCGCGTCAACATCTATGGTCATTGCGCCCGGAGACTTCTCAGTGCACTGCCGGCCTCCGGACAGTGTTCTCTCGTTACAGACAACACTGTCCATCATTGGACAGGGAGCTGTAGAGGCTCCTGGGAAGAAAAAATCTAAGGGCAGCTCAGCTGGACTCGAACCCGGGTCCTCCGCGTGGGAGTCCGGTACGCTAACCACTTAGCACACACATCTTTATATCTGATAATTTTCTTCAATTTTTTTGTGTAAATACTTGGTTACCTTCAACATCATAGGGCATAGGTCATTTATGAAAATGGCACTTCTAAGAGAAGCGAGTCGTACTAGCTTCCCCAAATGTTTTTATCGAGAAAATGACAGCAAACTGCACTTAGTAAAATACTTTAATTTAATTCCATTATCATATTTTTATAATCTTTATTAGGATTGTTGGTTTCCATTTTCCTTTAGGTAATATTATTATTATTATTTTGTTATTTATGTCAATATTTTAAATTTGATATTCATTATTTATTTATTTTTTAATTTTTTCATGATGTGTATCGTTTTTTTAATTTATTTTTAATTTAAGGCGCGCCATCTTTTATGATCAGTGATGTTCGGGAGCCTTCTCAGTGCATTGCCGGCTCCGGACAGTGTTCACTCGCTACATACAACAATGTACATTACCAAACAGTGAGATGCAGAGGCTCCTAGGAAGAAGAAATCTAAGGGCAGCACAGCTGGACTTGAACCCGGGTCTTCCGCGTGGGAGTCCAGTACGCTAAACACTTAGCTAATCCATTCCTTCCCTTTAAAGTGTTATTTCAGTTTATTACACAATTCTATCCAACTAATTATTATTAATTTGAATTAAATATGTTGCCCAAAATCGGAGTTTTGAATCGGAAGTACCAATAACCAGTTTTTCAGTCTTCGCAGATTTCTCCATAAAAATATCAAGGAATTTCATTAAATTTGGTACACTAACTGCGAATATATGGATCTATCAATTTTGTTTGAAATTTTATTACAAGAAAGTTCATTTAAAGATATTTTTGAGGGGATGGGTGTGAGGAGGTAATTAATTCCTCAAAAAAGTTATTTCATTTAGTTTAGATTCCACCATTGATATAAAACTGAAGACAAATTTGAAGAAAATTAGCCAATTATAACGATGTAGACTGCAGTAAGAGAAAGTCGTGTGAGTGTTTCATTCTTTCATCAGAAAATGGTTTTTAATTAACAACCAATTAAAACGATGTATATTATTATATTGGATTTCCACTTTTTATAAGGTAAGTATATAAACATTCTGTAACATATTAAAAAAAAAAAAAAGAATTCTTGAAAAATACTGTAGAATGTGATGAATTTTCCATCAAGATTTGAAACGTCAATATTTAAATCACGAAAATTAAATAAAACATCAAATGATTCAAGGGACTAAATGATTTTATTAAATTTACTCACCTGAAAAAAAACTAATTCAGTAAGTGGCCAGCCAGGAGTATTGTAAGGAGGATTGGTGCCAATAACTTTTAACCAGCTAAAGTAGTAACATGGTGATATCATTTCAAAGATTTGAAGCAAAAAGTGGTCAAATTTTGTTGAATATTTACATTTTGACAAACCATTTTCTTATGATGAAATGTAAAAGAACAAAGTTTAGGAATAGGCTGTAACAGGTTGAAAATAAAGCAACCTGGTAGAACTCATCCCTCTGTCTCATATGAAATTCTCCCCCCACCAAAGTATATATTCAACACTCTATTTAAAATTCATTCAAGACACTATCTCCCATTCACGTTACATTATTTTCCGAAATGAAAATGTGTGTAAAAAGAGGAATTTTATTAAGGATCTCATGTTTTGATTCATTTAAAATTCTCTTTTTTACATTATATATTAGCACTTTGCTCATAATATCATTTATTAAATAAACGTCATATATCAACTACACATACAAAGATCTACAACTTTTATTTTATTTCAATTTACGACTTCAATTTTTCCTGTTCATTTTTTTTTTTTATTACTTTCTCTTACTACCTAGTAAGAGGAATTATTGTAATCGTGTCAAATTTTTGATAGCGAGTTTTCACAAGAAATATACGTTTGAGGTCTCCCCATTCCAAAAAAGTGGTTTTAGCCATTGGTCTCTGTGCGTGTGTGTGTGTGTGTGTGTGTGTGTGTGTGTGGTCGGGGGGGGGCAGCATATCTCAAAGGCGAAAAATTGCAGACGGTTCAAACTTATTCATTTCGTTAACCGGAACTAAAAATCGTTCAACCGGAAAGGCCGTTTACTAAACGGTATTTTCCTTTTTTTTTACGATTTTCTTTAAAAATATTTTTTTTTTAAATTTAAGGCGCTTCAACATCTATGGTCATTAGCGCCCGGAGCCTTCTCAGTGCACTGCCGACCTCCGGACAATATTCTCTCGCTACAGACAACACTTTTAAAAATATTATTATATTAACTACACTTACAATGATCTACAACTTTTATTTGTAACATTTCTCCGGGAAAAATTCATTTAAGGGCACTTTTAGGGTGTGGGAGGGGGTTAAGTATTCTGCTAAAGTGTTATTTCAGTTTATTACACAATTATATCATCTAAATAATATTAATTAGAATTTAAAATGCTATTAAAATTTCGAGTTTGAAGAAAATCGGATGCCGGAAGTGTATTTTTATTGTACAGCCTTTTTCAGTTTTCTGCTATTTTCTTGAATATGGCCACTACGATTGTCTTAAAACTTGGTATGTCAACTACAGATACAAAGATCTACAACTTATAATTGTAAAATTTGTACAATATTTGTAAAATCAGTACGCTGAGTGGGTTATCGTATTGGACTCCCACGCGGAGGTCCCGGGTTCGAGTACAGCTGTGCTACCCTTAGATTTTTTCTTCCTAGTAGCCTCTACAGCTCACTGGCCGGTGATGGACAGTGCTGTCTGTAATGAGAGAACACTGCCCGAAGGCCGGCAGTACACTGAGAAGTCTCCGGGCGCCAATAACCATAAATATTGACGCGCCTTAAATTAAAAAAAAAAAAAAAAAAGAAAGTAAAAAATTTAAAATAAGTTAAAACCTTAACTCGAACAATGGTAAATATATTCTTGGAATTTATCGGTATGGTGTTTGGAAGCAGCTCATACATTTCGCACATTTTTGTATGTGAAATAATGTGTTTTTCTCTAGCGCGCCTTCACATCTCTATCTGCTTTGGTGGATACGCTGGTATCCCCCCTACTTCCGGCATCTCTATATTTATGCGGACAAATGAGCAAAATTTTTAAATTTAAGGAAACTTTGTCTTTTTATATTATATAACCGTATTTAGGGTTTGGAGTAGGAGAAAGTCGTGTGAGTGTTGCCAACCAATTTCTTTTAAAATTTTTAATTCACATATGAAGCTTACGTATTCTATTGTATGTATGTTTAATTCTTTATTTATTATTCTTTATTCTTTTTTTGTATTAAGTAAGGACTTTGTTGTTTTTAATACGTACAGTGGCACTTTTGTAAATTAGTATTCTAAGATTGATAATGCAAGTATTGACCACCTATTTCTATAGGACTGTGTCCTGAAACAAATGAACTATTATTCTTACATTACATGAAAAGTTTACTTAATACAATTAGTTCATAATGCTATTACTTTCTCTTACTCGTAGTAAGAGGAAGTATTGTAATCGTGTCAAATTTTCGATATCGAGTTTTCACCGGAAATATCCGTTTTGAGGTCCCCTGAGTCCAAAAAAGTGGTTTTTAGCCAATGGTCTGGTGTGTGTTGTGTGTCTGTGTGTGTCTGTGTGTGTGTGTGTGTGTGTGTGTGTGTGTGTGTGTCTGTATTTGAACAGCATAGCCTAAAAAACGAAAAACGAAAGTTGAAACTTGATATTCCGTTTAGTTATCACCATGGGACCTGACAGTACGTTACCTATCAAAATTCCTCAACCGGAAGTATCACTTTACTAGTTGGATTTTTTACTTTTTTGCGATTTTCTAAAAAATGGCTTCGACGATTATCTTTAAACTTGGTATATCGACTACACATACAAAGAGCTACAACTTTTATTTGAGACATTTCTCCGGAGAAATGCATTGAAGGGCACTTTTGGGGGAGGGTGGGGTTAGGTTTCCATCTAAAGTGCTATTTCAGTTTATTAGACAATTCTGTCATCTAAATAATGTTAATTAGAATTAAATATGTTGTTGAAATTCCGAGTTTAAAAAAAATCGGATAACCGGAAGTGCGTTTACTTTACCACTTTACTAAATGATTTATTCTCTTTTTCGAAATTTTCACAAAAATGGCTCCTACGATTTTCTTGAAACTTCGTATATAAACTAAACATGCAAAGATCTACAACTTTTATTTAAAACATTTCTCTGGGAAAATTCATTTAAGGGCACTTTTAGGGGAGGGGTGGGGTTATGTTTTTCTCTAAAGTGCTATGACAGTTGATTATACAATTCTATCCAAACAAAATTAATTAGAAATAAATAGATGGCCAAAATTCCGAGTTTTAAGAAATTTAGTAAACCGGAAGTGCGCTTTTACTGAACAGTTTTTTCAGTTTTCGAAGAATTTCGTTAAATTTTGTACACAAACTATAAAATTTGTCAATTATAATTTTGAGAATAGGAGTAAAAGAAAGTTGTGTGAGTGTTTCACACCAGATTTTTTTTCCTACTAAACTAGATTTCTATTGCATATAATATATATAATATAGTGGAATAAACGCGAGCTTAAATACAAAAAAAATCACAAATTGACCATTTGATGAAAACATAATATGTTTCATACTCAGATGACCTCGAAACATGTATATCCAGTGAAAACTCAATTTCGAAAATTTGACATGAACATAAATTCTTGCATCATATCACATTTTTCATGGATGGGAATTGGAGAAACAATCCAAGTATATTAAACTTACGAGCAGTACGTAAAGGCTGCAGTGAATGTTCGCTAGTTAATATGTGTGTGAATAAAGTGTTGAGTGAAGAGGCTGGACATGTTAATGTATGTACATTTTTTAAGTATAAAAAGGTTTTTGTCAGAAGGGTGAAATGTTCTGTCCCTTTTTCACTTGCCTTCATTCCCCCCCACCTCCCCAAATAGGGGGTTATAGCCGGACAAACTGGACTGAGACAGTGGCGTTGGCAGAAATGTACTCTCTCACCCATTTGGCAGCAGGCATGTTCACATACACACACACACACACAGGCACTTCTATTCTTGTTATTCTGCATATTATACTGTCCATATAAAAAATAAAAAAACGCGTGCGTATGTGACGACTCTCCGGCCCAATCAGATTAGACTATGTTACCCTTGCTAGTGTTCTCCCACTTTCATATGCATGACAGAGACTCGTTAAAAAGAAATCTCTTATACGCTTTTACTTCATTCATTCATTCATTAATGTTGGACAAGGACTTAGTTTCAGGTGTTTTACTGGTACGTTAATCCATAATGCTTATGTTCTGCACCCATTCCCTCACTGTATATATATACATATTACAGATTTGTTAATTTTTTTCTCTCTTTTATATTTAATATATATTTTTTAATTCTACGCTTTTTTCAATATTAATTATATTAAAATTAATGACATTGACACCCTTGTTTTTCTATTCATTCTGTATACACTTTTTACTTTCTCATATTGCTGTAAAGATATTACATTAATATTAGAATAATCCCTAGAGCACAAAAATTTGTTTTTTGGAAATTGGCCACTCTGTGTGCAGTCAGCATAACCCAAAAAAAGCGGAAGATCGCAGAAAGTTGAAACTTGAATGCTTACGTGCTACCAATGATCCGGTAATAAGGTTTTTGTGCAAAAAAAAAAACGAAAAAAACTTTTAGATAGAGATGTTGGACTCTTCTGAGCAGAACATGGCTGCCTCTGCTCAGGGAAAGAAAAGAAAGAAAAAAACAGGATAACGTTTTCCAGAGTAAAACAAGACTACAACTTTACCCAAGCAGCAGTGGAAAGCGAGACTTAGACTTAGTCATTCGCTAGCCAATTACATTGTAGGAAACATTAAGCTACGCCCACTATCTACAGCCATTTATGTGCATGATGACGAGAAAGTAGGCTTGACCTCTGTTTGAACCACCCTATTTCTTGCCAGGATTGCTTTAGCATTAAAGGCGTCACTACCCTGAAGCAGTCTATTGCAACATATATGAAACATCAGTTTATAACAAATCTCTGTGCGATCTCAACCCGAAAACTTAAGTGTATTGCATGAGGATGGCAAAACCCTTCAAGATAAAAAAGAAATTGTTAATTACTTGCTATTTAGTTTCATTAGAAAAAGCAACAACAAAAAATCAGAATTTATTTTTAAATCTTTGATGAACATGATGTATGTTTGACATAAAAAGTAATGACATTTTTTTTGTACAGAAATTACTTGGTAAGAAAATATTCTTGTAAAAGATGAAAATATTTATTTTTTTTTGTAGGAATATTTGTATGTTTGTTATCATGTGGTATGCAATGAAATTCAATAAGGGGGTGTAGAAGGTAAGATTTTCCATGAATACTGTACTAATGACACAGTTGCTTTTCACTTACCCAACTCTTGGGTCTTTCCTGCTGATTTCCTATACATATAGAGATACAAACACACACACATACACACACACACACACGCACGCACACAAACACACAAAGAAACTGATAACTATTTCACTCTTACTAGTCTACATTATATACCCAGTCTTTAGTTATACAGAAAGCCAGCGTGGAATGTGCTTGTATTAGAATTACAATGTCTCATTACTGGACAGTAACTCAATATGATGTATATATAAATCGTACTGATAACCACAAAATGTAAACAGTTCTTGGATAATCATCTACACCATTGTATTCCCTGGTTTTGAATATTCAGTAATTTTCTTTAGGCTAGACTTCCTTCTTCCTTGCAAAACTTCACAATACTCTGTAATATCTCTCAATTTATTCTATATGGGCCTTCAAGAACTAAAGACATCCTTCACAAGTTTTCTAATACTAGGGGCACCATACTCGAGGACTGTTTCCCCCACCTACTTACCTCCCCACTGCTCAATGTCATCGATCCAACTCAACCGGAATTCTTCCTCTTCGACATTTGCCATGAAGTTTAAATGTTTATAAGTTTAATCTTTGTTAAGATTTCCTGAAGATGCGCACCAACAATCAGCCTAAGAAATAGATCCAGTTCCTGATAAAGCCGCATAAGATTTTTCTTTTTATTTTTCTTGCTAATTTAAAATATAAATGGGAAGAACAAACAAGTCATAATCTAAAGCTTATGATCCAAAAAACAAATGTGTTTCCCAGAGAGAAACAGTACTCTTACTTCTTGACAACGTTTACCCACATACTCGAACTGCATAAAACTACAAAGAAAATAGGGAAATTTTGTCACATCTGTCTTTTCTTCTTCGCTTGTCCTTCATCTGCATTTCTTTTTTTTTTGTTTCGCTCTTCAAAGCAAAGAAAGGCAAATCAAAATATACTATACAAAGTAGAGAGTGGGGATGTTGTCGAAAAATAGGTACATTGTGAGATTCATTTAATACAAGATATTAAACTCTAACCAATTGTCTCTTTTTTTATTGATGATACGTTAGTGTTTAGGCATGGGCTATTTCCTGTAAGGATAGGAAGAATTACCAGCTATCTGTATCAAATATAACAACATCAAACATTAGCTGTTGTAACTATTTCCTGCTTTTGTGTGAATCTAGTGATAATCTTAGCAGAATCTCCACATCTTTCGTACTAAAATTTTTGCCATTTCAGTTTGTGCCCAGCAACTAAAGCGCAAAGGCACAATGGGCAGAAAATAAAATTTTCTCTGACAGCATGCCACTGAGGCAGCAGAGCTTTGTCTGTGTCATATCAAACTTATAATGGAATGCCAAAAGCAACGGGATTTATTGGCAAACCACAGCATTCTATGGGTGAGTTGAGTGCCAGGGCACGGAGACATTAGGAGGCCGAGAGAGACCCTAAGGCCACCAATTGGTCCTGAACTTTCTTCGCAATCTCGTATAGAACTGCATGTGAGGTCAATAAGAACTAACACACAACAAATTGCTCTGTTTACTGGAAGAATGTTGCGAAGCAGTGGCACTCCAAGTTATTTCTGGAGGGCCAGGTATCGCATAATATATCTCTTCAGTAGAGAGAAAATAAGCTAAGGAGTATTATTGCTATAGTTAAAACAGGGCAAGCTGCCCCATCAGGACACATTCACAAAATGGGTCTCGCGGTGCATATAAAAGGATAAGATAAAATGGAGGAAGTTGTGCAAGAAGGATGAAACGACTTTGTGAGGATGTGCTCTAAGACTAAGTTTCGAAGGGGAACCAGGGATCAAAAATATCTCTTGCCTCAATCCTGATGTTTATTAACGATACTGTTGATGTGAAATGAAACCGGTGTATACAGTGGGCCTCTTTGGCTTAAGAGCATCACCTTAAGGGGTGACCTCGGGTTCATAATTTGAATTAGAATTAGTGAAAATAAACCTAACGTTGCAAAAAAAAGAAAGAAAAAAGGTGAATCAGTTTGTGGCTTGGAAATGCTGCGAACATAAAAAAGATAAAAGAGACTACGGGTCATAAATAATCCATAATTAACCTCAGGAAAGTCGAGTTCCGGAAGTACCATTGTTGACCCTTCCTTTAAAAAAAAAATAACTAACATAGCAAATGTGTTAAAATTTGCTTTGGAGTTTATGTTTTGTCTCCTTTTGTTCTAGCAATATGATCCAACAGGATTCTCTGTTGTTAATTAATAATAAACTGATTTTAAAATAATAATGGACTGAAGTTGAAATTAAAAAATATATATTAAAAATATTTAAAAAAATAAAGGTTGCATTATTATTATTTACATAACAAAAGGTACTTTATACCATGGAGTTTTATACAATATGGTACATATACCAAGTTTATCTTGTGTAATACACAACATATATACTTGTATTTATTTACATTGATGATAATTAAAATTTATAACAAATTTATATATGTATAATTAAATTTTGAAAACAAGCAAAGTAAATGACTTTTATTTGTAAATATTTCAAGTAGAATAATTATAATAATAATGATAATAATAACAATACAATAACATAACAATAGAGTGACACACACACACACACACAACACACGTATATATAGTTATTGTTTTGTTAGTAAATGTAACAAGAAGATATGGCCTCATCTCCTTCGGCCATTTTGTAATGACAATAATTAATTACATATAGTTGACAGTTAGAAACTTTGTAAACAATATAACTTCCTATGAAGACCTCTACTACTTGTCTTTCGTTCTACGTCATCTTATTTCACTTTACACTTCCAGTATCCTTAGAGGTTTTCTTCATGTATTCCATTGTATTTCTCAAACCAGTATTACAATTTACTACAATATTATATATTTATAAAAGAAAATGTTCAATATATGAGGTGTCTTCAATAAGTGACGAGACAAATGGTGGTGTATTAAATGAATCTCACAGTTTACCTGTTCATCAATATGATACTCCTAATACATTTATTCATTTGTTCTCCATCTCTCTACGGGCTTTTTGTTTTAGTTTTGCACATTTATTTTCATTTTTCCATGGCTGTGGAACTTGACGCAAAGAGAGACCAAAAAAAAAACTGAGTGATACGAGTGTTATGGATTATCTTGGGGGCAATTGAATTACAGTGACGATTCACTTATATTACTAAACTAATTCAATTTAAACTGTTTTCTTTTAAATGCAAAGTTTCTGTTAAAAATTTGTTCGTTTATTTTAGTTTGTTAGAGTGCCAATAATACTCTATTGACGGCCGTTGGCCAAGTAAATAGTCTTTATAGGCAGTTTTTAATACATTTAATTGTACAAAAATTGGCATTATGTATCTAATGAGAGATAATTTTATTTGACCTAATTTGTTCCTAAGGTTAATTATAAATTTTGGTTTCTTTCATTAAATTTTGTAATTTTTTTTTGTAAAGTTTGTAAAGCTTTATATAAATAAAGACTTTTTCTTCTTCTATATCTCTCAGTAGAAATCTCCGTCCCCTTAATTTGTTTAAGCTTACTCCTCAGTACCAGTATTTTAGCTCTACTAAGGAGTAGGGTAGGAGTATCTTGACTTCGCTGAGGTTATTGAGGTAGTTGTGATAGGAGTTACTGTTGCGCCTCCTGTGACATCTTGAGTGAATGCCTGTGATTCCAACACCATAAGGTGCATATGGCAGAATGCTACTACAGTTAAGAACTCTACTTTCAATAGTATCAAGGTTGAAATATGCAATACAAGGCGTTCATTCGTTTTCTCTGTAAATCACATCGCTTACAGGATCGCAAACCTCTTCGTTCTTCTTCCTACGAGCATCGGTGCAAGATTCAATTAATGCAGTTCAAACCTCGATTGATCGTCCGGCGCATTACAAAATAGTCACATGAGTTCAACAATATTTGATTGATTAATCCATTTGTAAAATTCGCACGATTCATGCAACTTACACCCTACTGTTAAACATTCAGAAGTAACATTTTAGATGGTTCACCTCCCTAAAAATGCAAAATTGTATCACGCTACCCTTTCAAAACAAAATTTGTTTAGGGGAGTTCCCTCGTTGAATGAGTAATAATGATTATGTATTCTAAAACAGTGGGCGAGCAGCTGTTTTAAATTAATGTCAGTGATACCAACTTAAGATACTGATACATTATCGAATTAACCTCTTAGAATATCAAGCAAACAAATATCAAGAAAATGAGCTGGAAAAATTGAGATAGTTTATGTTCTTTTATCATGCCAGGAGTGCAACTTTATAAAGCTTCTTCCATTCCAAGGGCGGCCCTGCACTAAGCTTTTTACTTTCATTGGCGCTCTCTGTTTTTGAAATCTTGGACGACCTCCTAATTCTGGGTTTTTCTTGGGCGGCCGCTTCTTCTGAATGCCAGGAACTTTTACATCAACTCTCTTCAGCGAAATAATTCACGTTTAAGAGTAAGAGAAAATTAGATTAAACTGGAGCAATTTTCTACTTATTAGTGAATACAAAAGAAAATTATGGTTATCTTAAATAGAAGAAGAATATTTGGGAACTGGGGTGGTGTAACTGTTGGGATCGATTCTGCCTCAGAAAATTGAGATGGTAAAAGAGATATCCAGCACAGATTTGTAAAAAGATGTTAGTCGGCATTGGGATGGTTGCTAAAAAGAGAAAGCCATATCAGCAAAGCGAAAATCAGCAGAAAAACAAATAGAATTATCGTAAGATCTGTGGTAATGTACGGCACAGTAAGCTGGATCCAGGTCTGCAGCAAATGAACTCTGATTACACTGCTTCGAGAGGAATGTAGTGCGCAATCATACAGGAACGTTAACTAAGGCCTGAATTTAGTATATCGTGTTATTTCCCTTTTTGAAATTTTTAAATAAGTTTTGCAGCAGTTGATGAAATCGTCAAATGTAACAGCAAGAATAATTGAGGTAGAATCATGTTTCTGAAGACACAAATTATGTTATTCTCCGAAGTCAGCTTGAATAATGATTTATCAATAACTGGTGTTGGAGGAATTTATTCCTTATTATTTTCACTTGATGCTGTTAAGAAAAAGTACTGCGACTTGAAATGGAAATATTTGAAATTTGATTTTTCAGCTATATTCAGAGATATCCTGAGTTCATAGAAAACGTTTTTAGCGTATTGTCTTATGTATGTAAGTGCGTGAGCGTGTACGTATGTGTGTGAAAAGTATCGAAAAATCGCAGGAATCTCGAACTTGATATTCCGATTAGATACTACGCACCGCATCAGGCATGAAGGTTTCGAGCAAAATCTTGTTAAACCGGAAATGACAAGTAAAAATTCACTATAAATTCTTTGATGGGCTCATAAAACTTGTATATCTAGAAAGTTCAGTTTTGAAAAGTTAATATTATAGTACTTTCTCCTAAATATGAGCTGGCATTTCACCATAAACGGATTCAAATATGTTGAAGATGTACATAAAATGATGTTCTTATTGATCGATGGAAACATAATGAGGTTGTAATAATTCTGTTCGCAGTATATAAAAGTATAAGTGTTTAGTGAAATAAGACTTGGAAATACTCGTAGGTATAAGTGAAGAAGATGTTCAATGTGTGAGTGAAATGATGGTAATAGAGATGATGATGCCATTGTTTGCAGTCTCCATTGAAGATCATGATGCTTCTTGATGATGACATGTTCCTTCTATATCTGTTTCCAAAACTACACTTCTCTTAGTTTTATCTATGTGTTTATAAGTTTTGCTTTCTCATATTACCTTTCTATATTCTACAGATCTCTAGTTACTTCCACTTCAATGTGTTTGCATATTTTCTTTTTTCTTCATTCTGTTGATATTGCTTTCTAGTGATATCACAAATATAACACTAAAGCTTTAAGGTAACCTATCTGTGGTTGTAATACTGTAATGCCTGAAATGTATACTAACCTAAATCGTATCATGTTAGCCTTAAACTCCAAACAATATAACCTACTTACAGCTGGTTCCACCGCTACTAAGGTTATAGTCAAATTTTCTACCTATCTACTTTATCCCTCCCCACCACTTGTGTATCCATTTTTACATATTTTTATATCCTGTTTCTTTCATATATTTTTTTACCATATATATATATATATGCCATACTTCTACCACTTATTTGTTTTTTTTTTCTCCCTACCACAACAGATATCATTATTGTGGTTCACTTATACATTTTCTTTTTTGTTATCTCTCCTTTCTTTATTATCCTTCGTATTCATCTCTCTGATCTGTTTTCTTGGTAATGCCAACAGAATGATCTTGTTTTTCTTTGTTCTTTTTTTTTATGAGCGCGGGGGGGAACAAATCCTTTGTTCTGTTGGCTGTTAAGTCTGAGGGCTTTGTTTATTTTTTTATTTTTTACTTCCTTTTTCTTTTTTCTCTGTTTTTCATTATTATTCTTTTTTATTTACAATCTTGTATGATATACATTTAATATTACAGAGGAAAACTTTCTTTATATAGACGCTATTCGTTTTAGGAAATAATTAGTTTTGTACAAATTGATTTATATCAATTTTTTGTGTATTTATTTTGATTACAATACTAATGGAATGTTGTGATCATTTCAGATTTGCGAAATTGAGTTTTTACACCAAAAATTAGGTTTTCTGAAGTTCTATGGGTAAGGAAAAATGATTTTCAGACTATTTTGGAAATGTGAATACCTAATCTGACGCAACCAATAAGCCAGCAAACTCACCATAGACTTCTTAATTCTTTGTAACAGCATCAAAGCGCCACTGCCTCGCTCCAAGCGTACATCAACTACGCATTACACCCTATGCCACGTCCACAAAAGTGTATTGACGAATGGCTAGAAACTCTCACCTAGAAACTGTCCCTAGCACTAAGAGAAATCGAATATAAGTTGACTATCTTAGGGGCTTAGGAAGAGTTTCCAAAATTACTTGAAACGAGGGAGTCAACAAATTATATTGAAGAGTACAGTGAGTTCACTAATTTTACTTTAAAGAGTAAAGCACAGTAAAAAAAAAAAAAAAAAAATCAAATTTGAAGACATTGGTTAGTCCAAACATTATTTTAAAAAGGATGAGTGAGTCTCCAAATCAACTTTAAAGAGTACAGACCCAATCAGATAAATTTAGTCGCTACATTAACTTCAATCTTGGAAGGTTCAGTTCGCTAGCCACACTAGCTTACCAGCGTTAGAATAAGCAAGAGTTCTAATTAACATCACTTGTCAAGTGCTTCGCAACATCAATACTGTACCTCCTACATTCAACACGCTACCATTAGCATTCACTCTTCGCTTGGTTATACTCTACTCTTTAAAATTACTTCTCCATCTTAAGCATATCGCTAAATAAAAAAAGTGTTTAAGTGCAAGTACTCAGTCCATATTCATGATGGTTTTGAAAAATCGGCTAAGTAGGACATTAAATGAAGACCAACCAACAGAACAAGCGGGTTTCCGTAACGGATTTTCCACCATCGACCATCTGCAAGCAATAAACCAGATGTTAGAAAAAGTCAGGGAATATGGGGTCACTATATACTTAGTACTGATAGATTTTGAAAAAGCATTTGACAAGGTAAACCATGACTAAATGTATAATGTTCTATCTAAGCAAGGAGTGCATTCTAAGTATATTAGACTATTGAAGTATATATATTCCCATGTGCAGTTACAAGTGAAGATGGATAGAACTGGAGCAGGATTCAATATGGAGAGAGGGGTAAGACAGGGGGATCGCCTGTCGCCCAATATTTTTAACGCACTGCTGGAACAGGTGCTCAGGAGCTTGAACTGGGAAGATAGAAGTATAACGGTAAATGGAAGGAAATTAAATAATTTAAGGTTTGCTGACGACGTTATTTTGTTTGCCACATCTGCAGAAGAACTGTCAGGTATGATACAAGACCTAATGATACATTCCTCTGAAGCTGGGCTGAATATCAATGTTAAAAAGACCAAACTTATGACCAATGGTGCTGAAAGTATTATTACATTGAATGATGAAAAAATTGAGTGGGTAACGGAAGCAGTGTATTTGGGGCAAACCATATCATTCAAAAATAGGACCACGCAAGAAATAAACAGAAGAATCTCCATTGGTTGGAAGAAATACTGGTCTCTAAAGCATATTTTTAAAGCTCCATTAAATGTCAGTATTAAAAAGTGGGTATTTGACGCATGTGTACTTCCGTGTCTCCTTTACGGAGCCCAGACTTGGTTGCTTACTAAAAAGAATGAGAAACGGCTGCGTACCACTCAAAGAGCGATGGAGAGGAGTATGTTGGGTGTAAAGAAGAAAGATAGGATTCAAGCTACAGAAATCAGGAAGAAGACTCTCTTATGGATCTGGTAGTAGCAGCTAAAAAACTCAAGTGGAACTGGGCAGGTCATATTTCTAGGTTAGAAGGTAATAGGTGGACCAAAGTCTGTACTGAGTGGTGCCCGGCGAACCGGAAGAGGAAGAAAGGAAGACAGTTTCGCAGATGGAGGGACGAGGTAACTCAAGTAACAGGAAGTAATTATGCCAAAATAGCAAGATGTCGAGAAGATTGGAATAAAATGGGAGAGGCCTCTGCCCAGAAATGGGTCTAATTCCAAGAAATGTTTATGGAAATATAAAAGAGTATAACAAGTTTATTTTATTTATGCAAAGAATTGACTTTTTTTATTTAATTATTTGTAAAGATTTGTAATATAATGTACATTTTATTTTATTTCATTGAAGTAATAGAAAATATAATTTCTATTTGTGTACCAAGGATGTAAATCCAGGAAAAGAATAAAGGCTTTTTTTTATTTATTTTATTTATTTACTCAGTCCATGCGTTCATTTATTCATTATTACAATTTCAAATCAACCATGCTTCCATTACACCAATAATAGCATAATTTAATTTATGTTTCGAGGGCCCATCTCCACAGGAGCTCTGCAAAATTTATTTGAGAAACGTTAGATATACTACAATGTACTACAAAGAAGAAAAAGTAAGTAAATTTACATAAATAAAAGAAAAAGAGAACAACAACAAAAATAAATAAATTAACTGAACGAACTGAACATAAGTTACACAAATTACAAGAAAAAATTATATAATTTTTAAAGAACAGGAAATTACAGTGAATTAAATGCAATAACAAATATTAAAAAAGATAAAGATCCCCTAGTGTAGAAGAGGGATATTTACGCTGAGAACGTTGACATTGATATGAAGAGATCGTACTTTTAAAATTTAAAAATTGAAAGGCGAGAGTAATGATTTCTTTGTCTTTTTAAAAGTTGACGGCTTTCAGACGGAGGTGAATATGTAAGGATTTGGATAGAAGACATTTTGAATGGTTGCGGTAAGTGGTTAAAATGGAAGGGTTGTTAAAATCGAAGGCACGATTAAAAGTCAGAACATGTTTAGACAGAGCAGTGCTGTCAGTTTTTTTTGTTAATAATGTCTAGTTCATGTTGTCTGTAACTTTTATGTAAAAATTGTTTGGATCCACCTATGATTAGTGGTTGACAAGCGTTGTAGTTGGGTGTAATACATTAAAGTTTGTATACAGTATATGTTTTGTTAGTTTTTTTTTCAATTGAATCTTTAATTTTTTAGAAAATTTATTGTGTTTGTTGGTGAGAGAGAAACCTGTTCGTTCATATATTGGGGGAAGTTTTTGAGGATGTTATTGAGTCTATTGGAAATAGGACTAATAAAGTTAAGCGAGCGGAAAATCTAGGTTTTGAGGGTTCTGCGTGGGAGGTTTGTTTGTATAGTTTTGAGAATTAGATGAATGGAGGTAATCATTTTTAACATATATTTCTTTTTTTCTTTTTTGGCATTGTATCGGTGAAAAGAAGGGTCAGATAAATACGGTTATATAAGTTTTTATGATGTTCAATTTTTGGTATAAAGGTTAGTGTCAAAGGAAATGTAGAAGTCAGAGTAAGTGTGTGAATGTATTGCCTTGCGTATCATGAGTGTCGTGAAAGACCGTATTGTTTTCTTCGTTTTCTAATGAGAATTGTATGCTTGGGAATAAGAGGTGAAGGTCTGAAGGGTAGTAAAAATGTGGTGAGGTTTAATGGTGAGAAACAAATCATCTACTTACTTGGAGATGGAAGATAGAAAGGCGGAGTCAATTAAGTCGTTCATTACTGTGTTGTCAATATTCGAGACAGGCAATTTCCCATAACCAGACCATCAATTTGAAGGCAAAATTTGTGCATAAATGGAAAATTACTGGACTAGTAACGTAAACATAGAGAATGGAGGAAAATGTTTTATGGTAAAGAGGTGTGATAAACGTCCAGTTTCTTTTGTGTCAGTTCTAGTGCTTTGTTAGTGAATTATCATAATATAATTGGAAAAATGTACTAAATTTTTTTATGAATTGGAAAGAGTTTTGGATTTCTATGTGACAAATGCTGTATAAATATCTCCTTATTCTTTCGACATATTTTACTGTGCATTTATATGTATATAGCGCTTTTGTTGAAAACTATTTTCGAGAAAAACTGCCTTTAGTGGAATCCAGGGTTTTTGTAACTCGAGCCTTGTACCTAAAGTGCAATTTCATTTTCCTTTATGGCTTCAACATAATAAATGTCATGATAATTAAAGGTTTTTTTAATAGTTCTAAATTTGTACTATTTGAGGAAAAGTTGGACAAGTCGTTTAAAAACTAGATTTTTTTTTTAATTAGATTTTTCTTTTGCTTATTGCCTTGGCTCATGGCCATTCCTTACATTCACACAAATTGCACGCAAAAAATAAAGTTATACTCGCTATTCCTCACTCTCCAATCACATATTCACAGAAATGTCCAATAAAAAGAAGTCAATGTACATAATATCACATAAAGCAAAGAAACTATTGTATCTGACTTCTTGCACAATATGTTATTATCATCTCCGATTATTTGCCAGGTTTCGACTGCAACTGGATAAGAGACTTACTTGGAATCTCCATGCTAGTGTGTTGAACAGCTTGTAGGAGCTAGAAAAGTGGCATAGACAATAGTTTTTCTAACTCTATTATACTTCTTATTATAATTTATTTGTTTAATTGAACTAATAATTAGTTCTATTCCTTCTTTTATATTGTTTTGAGGAACTAGATTTTGATTGAATAAGCTCACGCGTAGATTTCCATCTTTATAGTACTCTTTCAATACTTTGTAGACAGCGCCACATACATGAAATTAATATAGCATATAGCTAAAAACTCTAGATCTAACAAAAGTCACCTTGGAGAAATTTTTTCGATGTTGAACATCAATTTTATTTTGTTCCGTTAGTATAGACGGTCAAATACAAAATAAAATTGATGTTAAACACACATAAAAATTTCTCCACGGAATTTGTAATATTTGGTTAAAAATTTCTTCTTTGACCTGGAGTTTTTAGCTATACCATTATATTAATTTCATGTATGTGGTGCAGTCTACAAAGTATTGAAAGAGTACTATAAAAATGGAAATCTACGCATGATCTACCAACCAATAAATAAAATAATAAAATATTCATAAAAAATAATACACAAGCCCAGTAAGTAGATAACACAATACACAAGCCCAGTAAGTAGATAACACAATACACAAGCCCAGTAAGTAGATAACACAATACACAAGCCCAGTAAGTAGATAACACAATACACAAGCCCAGTAAGTAGATAACACTAATTCACAAAAATGTAAGCAAAATATATTCCAGCCTTAGGAGGATAAATTAAATTGAAAATAAACTTGCGATAGGCCGTAATTCTTTTGGCTTTAGCACAAAAATTTGACAGAGCCATCATTTCCTCCCCGTTAACTGTTGATTGGTAAGCCTTACACTAGAACTGTTAAATTTCGCTCTTACACTAGACAACCTTGGACAGATAGCGGATAAAATGATAAGTTCTATCAACTAACTCCAAACTACATAAATCATAACAATCCCTGTCCTCATTACAAAAAGGTGAATTACCAATATCTATCAGACCCCCCTCTATTGTTATAATTTATTGTTATTATTTTCATCTGTCTTTGTAAGCCTCGGCCGACGGACTAAGGACCATGGAATATGTCATTATTTTTTTAAGTGTGTTACTTTTTTTTTTAATTGTAATTTGTATTTTATTTTCAAATAAATGACTTTATTACTACTTAATATAAAGTAGTGATTACCCTGCATTTTACTGAAGTAGTACTTTAAAGGGATTTCATGATGGCAATGCTCTTTCTTAATAGAGGAGTAAGAGACCTTCATAAGTGATTGTCATAAAGATTGTAAAACATTTTAGTAGAATAAGGTCACACTAATCAGCTGTTGTAGAAAAAAGTTATTTATGCAATATTCCTAAGAAGGATATCTTTCAGCTAATCAATACACATATATGTATATATATACAGAACAACAGCAAGTTTGGGGACAAGCAAGTTAAACTAAAAGTGGAGAGTTTGTTCTGTAGAAAATTGGCTGCTAGAACAAACTCAATTTAATGTTGTCCAACCCAAGAAAGGCAAATTGTGTGATAGTGTGTGTGTGTGTGTGTGTGTGTGTGTGTTTTGGTGTTGGTTTACCCCTCCGTAACGGAAAGTTGAAGGTGTCTAGCCTAGAAGTTGAAGGCGGTGGTGGGGAACTAAACGGCCAGTGTTAGTAGACGGACCATATACCTCGCAGATGGGTGTCAAGTAGCGTCTTCGGATGTGTGTGTGTATATGTTGTCCTTAGACAAACACTATTATATTACAAATATTTAACCTCTTCTATTACACCATACCACTATCATAACTATTTCTATGTATATACGTACGTAAGTACACACTTGCGTAAAAATACGTTAGTTCATTTACATACTTCAAATTTTCGTAATGGAGTATTCACCGGATATATACATTTTGATGTCCTCGAGTCCGAAAACTTGGATTAAGATTATTATTGCCTTGAACTTCAAAGAATTATGAATAAAGAAAAATGGGTAAAATTAGCAATCAGCAAAGAAATAAGAGATGACAATAATTATTGTAATATCACTTCTCGCTTGGACGTGCATGTTAATCGGATTAATATTGCAATTTAAGAAGGGATTCTAAAGAGAGATTCAATCAAAATATTCAGACACCATTTATAAATGAGCTTGAGTAAGATCCCATTCGACGTTCCCTTCAAACCTCTCATTCACTCACCCTCTCTCTCTCATTCACCAGATTCCTAAAAGTACAGAAGTTTTGATACAAATGAAATTCTGTCCACCTTCAATAAGGACTAAAATTAATAAACTGCCATTTGTTCTATCTAATAAAACGTCAGCCAAACAATGTGCAAGAACTAAATAACTAAATTGGTTGAGTAGGCTTCTAGTGGTCAGCTGGTCTCAATTCCTGTTTCACCAAAGTATGAACATAGTTTATATCCACACCTTGTTGTGGCATAGTTCGCATGATTGTTACAGTGTTAACTGCAAGTAATTTATTTGGTTCTATAATTTCTGATTTAATATTAATCATTTATGATACATTAAACTACAATTGATTTTAAACAACTAAGAACATAAATTTATAATTTATTAATTATTGGAATAAACCATTGATTTCTCTATTTAATCAAGAAATTTATATTCAAAGCTAAATTGAATAAGCAAGTTCATGACTTTCTTATTAATATGACTTTCGTTTTATAAATTCTCATTTAGAACCTTCTAGAGAAGGTCCAATTAGGTAATAATTGACTCTCCTTGTGATATCCGATTTCATTCCATATCAGATCCGTATCATATTTATTCAAAAAAAAAAAAAAGGATAGGTGCGAGCTCCTACCCAAAGGTACAATGCCAGGGAACTCGCACTAAAGCACTTCTAAAGATCCGTATCATATTTACTCAAAAAAAAAAACCAAAAGGACAAGTGCGAGCTCCTACCCAAAGATACAATGCCAGGGAACTCGCACTTAAGCACTTCTAAAGATCCGTATCATATTTATCAAAAAAAAAAAAAAGGACAAGTGCGAGCTCCTACCCAAAGGTACAATGCCAGGGAACTCGCACTAAAGCACTTCTAAAGAAGATGGAACGGAATACGGTTCGGAATTTTGTTTCATCGTAAGAACTTGATTCATCAATTTCATGCAGAGACATTGACTTCCACTTGCTAAGTTTTCGCCACACATCACACTGATTGATCGATTGGAGAAGTTATAGGGAAGTATGAATATAAGTAGCGTTATTTTTATTGCAATTAGATCGGTGCGAAGAATATCGAGTACTCCACCACCGCTTTTTGATGCAGAATAGTTTCCTTGGCTTTCAATCGTATGAATGTATTAATGGAGATGTCTATCTTTATTAGTATTTAAAATAAAATTAGATTTGAGATGTTTGTACGGCAATGGCCAGAGGAGTTTTTGAAGAAAAATAATTCTTTGCTGCTCTACGTTTCGGGTACCATTGGAGCCCTTCTTCAGGAGCTCTGTTAAATTTGTTGAGGAAAACACATTATAGAACAGATTTTTTCTCAGAATTTTTTCTCAGAAGCTGTTTTCTCAGATTTTTTGCGATTTCCTCGAAAACAGCTTCAACGATTTTCTTTAAACTTCATATTTCTTCTCCACACATAAATACATATCACTTTTATTGGAATCATTTGCGCGGGAAAATTGATTTTTTAGAGGGTTCTAGGGTAAAATTTGCGTTAGGCTTTACTCTAAAGTACAATGCGTGGTTCTGCCGCCTCTACAATATTAATATACCATTAGAAACATGGTTAGAATTTCAAATTAGTTTGAACATTGGTACGATTTTAAAGAGAAGGCTTTCTGAGTTTTTGAAAGTTTTCCGAGAGCAAGCTACATTGTTTGAAAAAGCAAGAGGCTCTGTAACAAGATCTTGGAGTACCTCTGTACCAAAATATTTCTCCAATAAATGCTTTTTATTAGTAATTGCTCCATAGATATTTATTCTTGCATCTAGTGTGATGGGGCATCATATTGCCAAATACATGACCATGTCAAGCAGCTGATTGCTGGACGTCCATTTCTACCAGCTGTCCTAAACAATAAACAATCACACGGGAATCCGACAAGATGGTTTCGTCAGCATCTTCATCCAAGTACTTTATCGGTTTTGTTTCAGTATTTTGCGATATTCTCGAAAACAGGTTTAACAATTTTCTTTAAACATGGTGTAATATCTAAATAAATAGGCTTATCTCTTTTATCGGAAACATTTTTCACGGAAAATTGATTTTATAAGATTCTGAACGGACTGTAGTGGCTTTAGGAAAGTCCATGCTTTTTTTTTTGGGGGGAATAAATTGTGAATTAGTATTGGGAGAAAAAAGGGTTAGTTATTTATTTTTTAATTTAAGGCGCTTCAACATCTATGGTCATTAGCGCCCGGAGCCTTCTCAGTGCACTGCCGGCCCTCCAGGACAGGTTCTCTCGCTACAGACAACACTGTCCATCACCGAACAATGAGCTGTAGAGGCTCCTAGGAAGAAAAATTCTAAGGGCAGCACTGGACTCAAACCCGGGACCTCCGCGTGGGAGTCCAACGCGCTAACCACTTAGCTAATCCCTTCCCTAGGGTTAGTTATTATTATTATTTTTGTAATAACATTTGCAATGGAATTAAAACAGTTTTTTTTCCCCGAGATTTAATGATTATTAAACGTAGCTAACAGTTAGCCAAGTAAAAAGGTAAATATTTAGTCTAATTAACGTTTATAAAGGTTATCTTACAGTGTTGATTGTGTGAATTTACTTTAAATTTAACCCCCTAGAAATTGGATGGGTGGGTGGTTTAATTCTATGGTATACACTGATAAGTGTTCAACCAAGCCAGTAGAATAATAGTAACCCAACGTCTATAGTACACTGTGTTTCTTAAATCCCTTATTAGCCGTGGAAGAAGATTGTTTGGCTTTTAGTGGGAGGGTTGTTAGCAAGTATTTTGTGTATACATATATATGTGCGCGCGCGCGTGCGTGTGTGTGTGTGTGTGTGTGTGTGTGACTGTTTGAGAAGATCGGATAGACGGATCTAAATTAACAAGTTTCATATCCTGGAATGAGTGTGTTTGTATTAGAGGGAGGGAAGGAGTGTGAGAGGTAGAGAGAGGAGACTAAAGCTGCAAGGCTTTGAGTGGAAGCATCAACTTGGTACACTGTTAAAGGAAGACTGTACCATCCTGTACTGTACTGGAACCATCCTGAATGGGTTCTAGTAGGAGGAGCAGGAGGGCTTTGTACACTTTCATCCCCCTAGTCAAGTGTACACTTGATATGACTGGGTGTGAGTGTGTAGATAAGAGTATAGAGTAGAGTGTACAAGTGCGATATAATAGCGTTTACTTCTCTACTTCATCGTCTCTTTCACATCGTAGCTACACCACTGTATGAGGCAGAGAGTCCAAACAAGGCTGATACGTTTTCCTCTAACCACCGCTACCAGACAACAACAACAACAACAACCTCAACCATACTATCTACTCTGCCAACCGCCGATTCTCTCTAATACTGTTCTATGTTCCTCTAAAATAAGTATGGAGGTTATTGCTGAACTCCCCCCCCCCCCCGGTACAATAATTGTGCCTCTGCAACCGTGAAATTATCTTCCTACCCTTCACGTTTTCCGTATTGCTGCTGCAACCTTCGCCCACTGGTTAGTTGGTGACAGCCTTATCAGCCAGGGTAACCAACACCATTTCCATGATAAATTACAAAAAATAATACAAAAATTGACAAGAAAATAACACGCACAAACAAATATAGATATTTATTTGATAAATGGCGTTTGTACACACTCCAGTGCAGATTTGTTCTAATGAGCGAAAGCAAGCCTCTAGCCAACAGCTCCTTTGTATAAAATTTTTCTGCAACAGTTAAAATAAATAAGATATAAAAACATGAAGGAAATTTAAACTTAGATTTTTTTTTTTTAATGAAAAGGATGTTATTGTTCGTTCCCAAATAAAATAATTCGTTTGTTTCCTTTGAAACTGGTGAGTACTTTCTCCTGTTTTTAACTGTAACAATGTTTATGACAGGATTAGGTATTTTGCGCGATTTATGTTCAAAACAAGCACACATCTCCACCCGGAGACAAACAGCCCAATTTCTTAAAAGGATTTCAAAATACATAATTCCGGTGAATACTTAATCTAGAAAATATGACACTAATGCAATACTTTCTCTTCCATCAGTAAGAGAAAGTAATAAATAACAAAAAAAAAAAAATGTTCCATATAGTCTATGTCTAGAGTAGACATATATTTATTGAAAGTACTTCACTGGCGCCATAAAGATTCCAGAAAATATTTAGACAATAAAAAGGAACACCACCAAATTCTCTTGATATAGAGCGGTATGTATGTATGCAAAAAGTTTTGTCCTAAAAATGGGTACAAACTGTACGACGAGATGTTTTTCGTTACCTTGAGTTTATTAAGAGAAATCTTTCTAACTTTTCTTCGAGAGAAAACTTACTAGAAAGACAAACGTTTACCTCTTCCTCTTTAAATAACAACACTTTTTCAACGGTCGTTTTTTTGCTATCAATTTTTTTTTTTTTTGAATATATGATTATTTAGTTTATAATTTTTTCTATTTATCTATTTATAATATTAGACTTTTACTTTTTTTAAGGTAAAGTATAATATATATTGATAAACAAAAAACATATTCAATTAACACAATTATGTATAAGAATATGGCTGACTCGTTTAAGTACACAAAATAAGTAAACTGTCAAGAGACAAAATAGTTTAAAAGGAATATTACTATGTTCCGCAATGCTGGATAACATTGGTATTTTATCTGTGGTAGTAATTTTTATTGTCAGTCGCAACAAACCAGCAAGTGTTGCGTGTAACAGAAACGTTGCGTTGAAGTGAACTCTCTACACGAACTTAATAAATTTGCTGTGACGATGAATGAAAAATCCGAAACCAGTCAGAAATAAAAGCAATATGGATGCTATGACGGATAAAATACCAGAATATTACTTACTTTGAATTGAATATTTATGAAAAATGTGTGCTAAAACAGCACTTTACTTTTTAATAGCACCAAACTGCTTTCTGTTAATGTGTGGTTAATTACTGCGTAATCAATTAATTTTTTTTTTTTTACTGACTCCTATTTATTATACGATATTCCTCTTAATCTTGAATTATGTTTTGAATACGACACATTTGTAATTGAAATGCCTTTTGCAGTTGGTTATTTTCTATTGAAGACGCCATGAGATTGGCGAAACGTTTAGATATATAATTAAAAATTATTTTTGAGACTAATGGCTTTTATATCTATTACAAAATTTATTACAAAATTAAAGTAAAATATTACAATAATATACACTCTCTTTGTGGCCTTTTCTGCTTTTAATTCATTTCTTAATTAATTATAACTTAAGTTATTAATTTAGTAATAATAATCGTTAAGAAACTTTTTCCATTTTTCATCTTTGATAACAAGAGACAAAAATAATTTCTTTGTTTTTCAAGTATTTTCTAAGGAAAAGCACTTAAAATTGGGAAATATAATTGTGAATCTAAAATTGTGAGAGACAATATCTTATTTCTGTTTATCAAGATAATAATAGCAATCTGTATAAACAAAAACACTGAATATTTGTTTATTGAACAACTAACTGGAAAATCAACTCGGGCAGACGCAAAGCAAGCATCTGTTGTTAACTAAGCAATCCAATCAACATAAAAGCTTTGCTCAAGCAAAAGTATACAAGTAAATTGTTTAGTAATATTTGTATTCTCAAAATATAAATACTTGTTTTTATAGAGAATTATATTTGTTGATACCAAAGTTTCCTAAAATGTAAAAAAGAATTGATAAAATTTGTAAAAAGAAGGAAAAAGATGAGAAAAAATAAGAATAGATAGAACACACACTGACACACTCAAAATAAGAACGTATAAAGTTAAAAGAATGAGTACTTTTGTCCGCCACCTGTTAGACTTGGTAAGAACTAGCCATCCTAACTCCCACAGGGAGCCTCTGTCGGGATGAAGGAGCAATAGCAAATCTTCCCCTTCTTCTTGAATGGTTCAACTCCTAGAATGCCAAACGTTGTGAACAGATCTTCTTCTTCTTTCTTTTTCTTACATCATCCTCTCCAGGGGGGTGATTCTCTGGAGGGGCCGCCTACAGCAGCTCCCCCTTTATTTACAGTTCAGATGTATCTCTATACTACCTCTGTTTCTTACTCTACTCGTCGTCGTCAACATACCACCTATCCACCATTCTTCTCATCTCCCTCTCTCTCTTTTCCCCACTGTCTCTTTTCTTAAAAAACACATCTGCTTTCTGTTTTCACACACACACACAGACATATACCAATTTCCTTCCCTACTTTCTTCTCGTTTGCTTCCATCCTCAGCAAACATGTATACATATGTTTTCCCAATGATGGTCTGTACAAATATTTTCTTCTATTTTTTTTTTTACACTTTATTCGGTATGAATGTAAATACTTTATCATATTTCTCTCCAGTTAAGTTACATAAATTATCACTTTCTTCTTTCAACTGCAAATAGAAATATTCAACTTTTTTTCCACTTTGCAACAGGCTTCTTCATGGCAGTTGCTGACTTAAATACTAGATCAATACTGGCAAGAAACTCAGTGAATGGTTATTAATAAAATGCGCCTTAAATAAAAAAAGAAATTAGTAATGATGGGAGGGAGGAGACAATGGGGTTGGCAGGACACAATTATTATTCCCGTTCGTACGTGATTGGGTGTTAAGTGGCCTTTTAATTATCTTGCTGGCCAAAATTGCTACTTTGTTTTGTTCTGGAAAACCATTATTTTCTCTTTATCTTTGCTCCTGTTACGTCACTTCGTAATAATTTGGAGAAAAGAAAATCATTATAGCCGTTTTCGAGACAAGTCCATTAAACTCTGGTACTTAAATAGAATATCAAGTTTGAACTTGTTTGTTTCTGAAACACTTCATTTGTACATTTAATAACATAAATACTTTCTGTATTTATAAAATATAATGGTGTAGTTAATTTATTCCTTCATCCTTGGACTCCGTCCCACATCCCCATGTTACTAGACGCCACAATATCAGATGAGGATGAGTAAATGTTATAATATAGAAATTAATCGTAATATTCAGAGATGTTTATTGGATGCATATTACTATTGTTGTGTTCTAATTAATTTTCTTTTTATTGTATAACTGATATTGACGTCATAAAAACAAAAAAATAGTTTAAATTTTAGCAACTAAGTTTTGTTTTACATCTATTAATAAGTCTTTCCAAAATCAATCGTATCATCAGCGGCAACTGAAACTTTATACGTTATCAATGGAAGCAATTCTAAAGTTTAAAGACATATGAATCAGTTGAAGAACAGTTTGGAGATCATGCGAACTGTTTGCTTAGTGAGTGGCAAACAACACTATTCAACCAATGACTAATTTATGTTAAATAGTATAACTACAACTAACTTGGATGTTTTAGATGAGTTTACTTGTTAAGTTTATTCTATCTAAACTTGGTTATATTGTTAGTGAAATTAGCAGTTTGTGGTGAATATCGAAACAGTTAACATAGATAACAATATCTATCCCCCCTCCCCACTACTACCATCAGTAATAAACAATAAAGTCCTTATTCGGAAAGTTGCTTGAGGGTAAGTAATGTTAAGTTTGGTGGAAATCAAGTCTTCATTATTTACAGAAATAAATAAACAAATATAATTATAAAGGAAATGATGTTTACTTTCGAAGTGATAAATTTTTACTTCCTCTTACTAAAGGAAATGAACTTTTCCTGAATTTTTTTTTGCAAGCTTTAGTGATTTTCTTGAAAACCTCTCCAAAGATTTTCTTTAACTACATATACTATCCACATACATTAATACCTAGCCCGCAAGGGGTACCTGTTACATGCAGTTACAAGCTAGAAAACGCTGCTTGGATGCCGGCTGTGCATTGGCGAAGGCTCCGGGGGCACAATAGATCTTTCAGGTCGCAGTGCAGCAATCCCCTAGAACAATCTACATTAATTCCTATCACTTTATCTAACATTTTCTGGAAAAATTGATTTTCCGGAGAACAGTAGCGTTTAGCTTTCCTCTAAAGTACGATTTTCTAATCAAACAGACAGGCCCGGAGAGTCTAACTTGTGGGTACCACAATAGACACGCAGTGGCATAGGCTGGATAGCCAACCCCACAGGATCTAGAAACAATCCTGTTCTGTGTCTGATTTCATAATCTTCATTTAAAGAGCCAAACTACGTTGCCAAAAAAGATACACAGGGAAACTATATTTTGAATAAGTTTTGTGCTCTTAAAAAAAATATAATTTTTGTAATGATACCCTGATTATGGGTGAAATGATAAACACAGTGACAAACTGATGCTTAAAAACAATTATATATATTTTACGATACTGTATGAGGAGTGGTGAGTGAGTTACAAGAGGGTAGAGTGAACGGGCGAACAGTGATGACGTAGATTAGGTAGCATAGGCTAATATGAGTCGCTTGAATAGTGCTGAGGCAAATAATTAAAGTTTGATTAACCTGTGTGGCTAGCTTGATGAACCTCTCGAAGTTAATATAGAGACTTGATAACTCGTCAGAATTGATCTCACGAATGATTTCTTAAGCCCCCAGATGGTCGGCTTTTCGCCAATACAATATAGGGGCGTGAACATAGGAGGTAATCTGGTATTGACGTTCTCTTGGAGGCTCAGTGGTGGTGCTTCAAAGCGGCTGCTAATAGAATTATTATGTCCAGCTTTTGGTTGGCGAATTTTAATGATGATTGGTTCCATTACAATTTCTATGTGTTTAATATAAACATTTGGTTGAAAAATATAATTTTACTAACAAAATCATCTGTCTTTCATCAGTCATTGTAACCATTATCGTTAAATGTTATTTTCTTTTATTTCATGAAATAATGGAACATGCTGTGTTATATATTTTACAAACTTTTGGAAAAATTTGTAACATTTGTTTCTTCTACACACACACACACACACACACACACACACACACATACCCGAGAGCTTAGAACTTAGTCTTTCTGGGTAGAATGAATAATAAATACGAGGGGTGAGGTCTGGTAGTTCTTATTAGCTTTGACATTTCATAAGAGGATTTGTATACAACCTTATATTTAAGTAGTTTAGTTCAACTAATGGCTTATCAGAGTCCCCCCATTAACGAAGAAGTAGAAAGTGCTTTTATTAATAGATAGTGATCGTAATCTTTCAACTTCTAAAATGAACTAGAAAACAACTTTAGATAGAAGATCGTGGGAGAAAGTTGAACAACTGCCATATTTATTATTCACTTTATTATCTATCTACCTCTTCTTTCCATGGTATGGTTTTTTTTTTTTTAATAGCTTCTCTTCTTACCGTTTAGAAGAGGAAATATTGAGATGGTGTAAAAGTTCAAAATTAATGTTGTACCGGAAATAGGATATCCTTGAGTAGAGAGAATTATTTAGCAAATATGTGGTGTGGTGTGGTGGGTGTGTGCGTGCGTGTGTGAGAGTGCATTTGAGCAACTCAAAACAGAAAAGCTGGTGTGAAACACCCACACGACTTTCTTTAGACATTGAGACTTGATAACTCGTCCAGAGTTGATCTTACGACTGATTCCTTTCTCAGATTTGTTAGGAGATTCACTGTCAATGCACATTCGCCAATGCATTGTATCAATGCTTTTGATTGTTATTAATGTTATTTAAGTGGAAATGCAATGTACTGAAATGGAAATTTGAAAGAAAACTATTGGACCCTCAGAACCCTAAAAAAAATTCATTTTACCCAGAAAATGTTTCAAATAAATGTGAGAGGTATTTATGTGTGTAGATCTAATCTAATCTAGAACCCGGAACCGGATGAGGTTCCGTACTTAGACCATGACTGGGCCCACTGTGCTGTGTGGGTAGATAGTTTGGGTATGAAATTTAAAGAAAATCGTTGGAGTCATTTTCGAGAAAATCTCGTAAAACTGAGAAAAAAATGTTCAGTAAAGTCGCACTTCCTTCCTTCCTTCCATCTCAATAAAGTCGCGAAGGATTCCTTCCTTCTTCAATAAAGTCCCTTCATAAAGTCGGGTTAAACGGATATTGCCTTCGTGATAGTATGTAAACGGAAATACCAAGTTTGAGCTTCCTACGAATTTTATTTCAACCGATATTCTTCAAACTTGGTACTTTTTGAATATACTAATTATCTTTCGTAGTAACAAATTATTAGAGCATTTTTATATTCCACTTTATTGGGATGCCTGAGGATAACACTTCTCCAAGCTCCATTGAAATGAATATTACTAGAAATCATTTTTCAGAGCAAACTAATGGACAATGTTTAAAGAAAAGCGTTGAAGCCGTTTTCTTGAAAATGACGAATTGAACTGAAAAAATAGATGTAAAACTCACTAAATTTGAATTTTTTGTTGATAATTGTTGGCGGATATCTCATGATAATATCGAAATATGGAATAATATAGAAATTGAGATTACTGTGATACTTCGAAAGAAATGAGGGTAAGTAAAAAAAGGAATACGATCGATGATTCACTTTATTGTAGTACATTTTATCGTTTTATTTTATGTTGTCCAAAAGTGTTTATGATTCGGAAATGAAATAAATTGCAAATTGGATTACAAATAACTGGAGCATATTATTGTATGCTAAGCTTTATTTTATTCCTTTTTCCATGATGCTATTTCAGACTGACAGTTAGACATTTTAGTTTATTTAACAGATTATGTTCATGAATAAATATAGATGCCTATACTATCTCCATAAATGTCAGCATATCAGTAGGTGTATCATTAAAAGTAACAGACAGGAGATATTATAGCTTACCAACACTGTATCAATAGAAATAATGGTAGGGTTTTAGTACTACAATATATAAGCACATTTTATTTAGTACGGACATAACCAGAAATATGGGCTTGTGGATTGTGTACCTGGGGTACCGTAATAAATACCCAAGTATTGATTAAGTACAAAGTAAAAAAAAAAAAATCTGGTGTGAAACAGTGTACTATTTTCTATTTATTCTTATGAAATTGAAATTTAATTAAATAATTAATTAATTCAATAATTATACTCATATGATTCCTTGTTTCGTTTATACCGTTAAATTACATATAAATTATATTAAAAAAATTTAATTAGTTTGCCTTCATTGAAGTACAGAATTGCTTATTTTGATTCAGAGAAAACTATTTTGCTATAAGGAATGGCCAAACTTATCTGTACAATATGCAGTTAACTTTAATGATCTTTTACATGACCAACTGAAAACCAATATTCTTAAATATAATAAAAACAAAATTTATATATACCGAACGATAAAACTATCCAATAGTAGCCATTTTACTTTATATAAAAGACTAACAGCTCAATAATAGCTATAACTACAGAGAGCGATCAGGATGCTTCTTCCCTAGGGTGACTAATAAAGCTCAACTCGAGAAGAGTTGTTATATCTCAATAAAATATTCCTTTAACAAGAAAATAAAACTCTGAACATTCTATAATCTAAATTAGTTGGAGGATGCTTTTCATTATATAGCTGAGTGCCCGATTTTAAGTGAGTACAAATTGAGATATTTCAGAATGTATGTAGTTAGTTGGCCAGATTTTTTAGATTGCCCTATACTGGTATTCAAAAACCTAACATATTAATCGTGTAAGAGTAAATAATAGGGTTAGAATAGACATTGAATAATATTAAACATCAAAATCAATTACGAACATTCAAAGCGTAACAAAAAAAGTAACTTCACCAACATCAGCGTCACAATTTTTATAAAATTAACTTTATACTAATAAATATTTATAAGAAATTCATAAATTGAACGCCAAAAATCTAGTGATATAAAATGAAAATATTATTTTTAGTTATTTATATAGAATTAGGAGTAAAGAAACTTCAGCGTTTGCTGTGATTTATTTTGAAATAAGACACTGTGTCCAAGAGTCTCCTGTGTTGGTGGATAGGACGTCACAGATGCCAAAACTTCCATAAAGAAGTCAGAAAAGAGAATAAGTTAGATGAATAATATACATTTTGGATGGGACTAAGTTAGTAGAAGCGAACACCGCTGGAGAGCTGCACTAACCAGTGAGGGCGAACCCTAAATGTTGGAGGTGTCGCTCCCTGGAGGAGGCAACTCTCTCACCCTCTCGGTCTCTCTCTCTCTCACTGAAGAAACGGATATGACATCATAAAATATCCAACAATTCATCTTTAATTCAAACTTATAATAAGAATATTATTCGTGTAATGTTTTAACAAAACAGTGATTTTTTTTTAAAGTGAATAATTTTTCATCGCAAAATAGGTACACGTTTCTTATAATAGAAGGTCATGAAGTTTTCTGGTTAATTGTTAGCGGTTTTCTTTATTCTTTCTCTATTTATCTACATTCTTTTGTTTGTAATTGTGTACTTTCTCTTATAACGAAAGAAGAAGTGTCAAATTTGTGAAAAGTTGAGGTTTTTTTAGAACTATATTTTTATGAGTGATTTATGAGATTAATCCAATAAATGTGTGTTTACATACGGAACTGAACCACAAAGAATCGGAGGAAGTTAGATATTCACTTTGGGCATTACAAGAAACAAAAAAAAATTCATTGTGGGGAACTTGCTAAAATCTTTTCGTCAGGACTGTTCTCACCAGGATGTTCAGGAAGCATAAGGGTCTATTTAGGTCTGGCCTGACAGTTGATCTTGGCAGGTTTTGCTTGATTGAAAAAGAGCAATCCTTGTCTCTATAACATGTATCCGGAGAGAGAGAGCTTTCCCCAATAGGGGCAGGGGAAAAGAGTATTACTCGGAAGAGGGGGGGGGGTATTTTCGAAGAGATCCTTGTAGTTCGTGGTGGTTGTGGGCCACTTAGATCATTCTGTCTTTGTTTATTCTGTTCCATTCCAGGCATCGCTTGAAAATCCTATTACCGGAAATCGCACTTAATCAAGATTGTATTTTCTCATTTAAGGTTATCAGTTATATTGGAAAGATTGGGGGGGGGATCTTCTGCGAGTTCTCTTGTATCCTTTAAACTGACATTTTAATACAATCTATAATTTATTTTAAAATATCTGTCATCTGTATTAAGGAAACTGGATAGTAATAAAAATTCCAATTTTTATACAAATTTATCGTGTTAACAGTTGTGGGAATCTGTCTTCTTTAGTGGAGAGTGTTCCTCTCCTATATATTTTCTATACTGCAAATATCCTTTCCCACCCAGAAACAATCCTCCATTCCTACACTGATGACACATGTGTTATTGCTCCAAATCCCGATCCTGTTTTCACATCCCGTGCATTACATTCCCATATCATCTCCCTACAAGACTGGCTTATCGGGTGGAGAATAAAGGTCAATCCCACTAAAAGCAAATGTATATCTTCACCCTCCGTCGCGCTACTCTCCCGCCTATCCTCCTTCATGGGATCATAATACCGACAATCGACAGAGTCCGATATTTAGGACTTTATCTAGGCAAAAGACTCACTTGGAATCCGCATAGACGATTAAAAAGACGAAATAAACAGACGTTACAAACTTCTCTCGAGACTGCTTGACCGACACTCTAAACTTTCTCTTGAAAGCAAAAGACTTATCTACAACACTATTATAAAGCCACTCCGGAGATTTGGATGCGATGTCTGGGGTTCGACCAAGCATTCCAACTCCTATCGCATTCAAGCTTTTTAATACAAAACCCTCAGAAGAATTACCAATGCCCCGTTCTATGTTTCCAACCTAACCCTTCACACTGACATCAAAATCCCTTTTGTCCATCAGTTAATAAAAGCACGTTACTAAAAATTCCATGACCTCACAGCCAACCATTCTAACCCTTTAGTCCAAAAACTCTCTTCTCTTTCTATCCCACACAACTCTTCCAGGAGACTGAAACGCCACTGGCCCCGCGACCACCTAACTTCATTTAGCATTTTAGTATTCAGTATTTATCATTTTCTTCAGTTAGCATTTTTTAGTAATAATTAGGGAGTACCTTCACTGAGGCATCTCCTAACAAGAATTTCACGCCCTTTTATGTGATTACTATCATATTCACTTATTATACTGTCTGTATAGTGAATTTCTTTATTATTATTCCAAAAAGGGGAGGGAAGTAAACCCTACGCTATCCAAAGCCCCCTCGGGCCCATATAGCTACCCCTAAAGAATACCTACCACTGGGACTAGAATGAAAATCCAGGCCCAGGTTTTAACCATCTAAGTTTCACAACAGACCGAAAAAATCGGACCAAAACCTTAAAAGGACACAGCTTAAGATCCTCTACCGACATCCTATTCCGGCCGAAGGTCCTAAACCTAATCTCCTCACAACCCAAACAATTCGTCATCAAATGCATGGGTGTTTCCTCCTCAGTTTCACAAACTCTACAAAAAGGGTCAGGCACAAGTCCCATTATATAGAGATGTCTCCTTAAACCACAATGCCCAGTGAGGAATCCAACCAGATACCTGAGGGAGGTCCGTGAAAGACATCGGACCCCACTACTCAAAGCTCCGTCCGGGCCCCCAATGAGCATTTTAGACTGCCGACAACCCACTGCACTCATCCATAAGGATGAGTGCTGTGAGGTCATCCACGTCTGAAAGCCCGACAAACATGTGTCAGAAGACACACCAACAGCAGGCTCTGGACCAATGAAAGGGAGAGAGGCACCTAATTTGGCAAACCTATCCACCTCCTCATTCCCAAAAATTCCCATATGACCTGGAACCCAGACCAGAAGCACATCCTTTAATGAAGAAAGATCTTCCAGTCTTCTAGAACATTCCAACCCCAATCTGGAAGTGAAGACACATGAATTAAGCGCCTTCAACGCAGCCTGGCTATCCGAGCAGATACAAGCACCTTTTAAATTAGTGTTACGCACCCTCTCATCCAAAATACAGCAAAGAATTGCATAAACCTCAGCCTGGAAAACGGTGGCCCACTCACCAAGAGGCGCTACCAAATGATCTCCCGTCTCAAAATAGACGGCAGCCCCAGACCTACCATCCATCCTGGAACCGTCCGTGTAGCATCGGAGATAATTCTCAGGAATCACACCAGACGGACCCAGGGTTAACCAATCTTCCCTAGAAGGCAACCTAACCTGTAGGAATGACCAAAGACAAAAGTCTTCAAATTCCTATCAGAAGGGAAACCTGTAATGGGAATCCTTAAAAGCATCTCACGATAAATGGTAGAATGACCATATCGCTTACCCTGCCAAAAACCTGCCTGTTTAATTCTATAACAGGCTTTCATTGCCTGGTTTTTCACCTCCACAAAAAGAGGTGGAATCCCTAACAAAGTCTCCATAGATGCGGTCGGTGTCGTCCGAAACGCTCCAGTCACCGCCAGACAAGCCAAGCGTTGGACTTCTTCCAACAGCTGCCTAGCAGATCGTGTTTCAATGCGACGCCACCACACCAAAGCCGCATATACCAATCTAGGTTTAATGACCATACAATAAATCCAGAACATCATCTTGGGAGTGATTCCCCAGTTCTTACCTACAACTCTTCGACATTGCCAAAAGGAGATTATCGCCTTTTGATGTTGTGTCTTAACATGTTCCGACCAGTTCAATTTACTGTCGAGAACTACTCCAAGGAACTTCACTGATTTGCTAACCTGTATGGAAGTACCTAACAACCTAGGAGGTGTAAAACCTACTATCTTCCTTCTATGAGTAAATAGAATTGCCTGGGTCTTAATAGGATTAATAGAAAGACCCTTATCCTGTGTCCAACAATACACCATGTTAAGGGCGCTTTGCATTAGGTCCGAAATAGTGGACAAACAGCGCCCTAACAATAAAATAACACCATCATCGGCATATGCTTGCACATAAAATCCCGATGAATTCATCCTAACCAAAAGGTCATCCATGACGACGCACCACAACTTAGGTGAGAGACAACCCCCTTGAGGGCACCCTCTCCCCACTTGTACTATCATGGTGCGCCCGCCAAGGGAAACCTGTATAACCCTACTCCTAAGATAGACACCTATCCAATTGATTAAGACGGGATGTATACCTTTTCGTACCAAGGCATCTTCCAGAGCATCAAACGATACTCTGTCAAATGCCCCCTCAACATCAAAGAAACACCCTAGGGCATATTCTTTTATTTCCAAAGCAGATTCTATCCTTCCGACGAGACAATGTAATGCAGTCTCTGTCGACTTACCCACAATATAAGCATGTTGGTTAGGATGGAGTGGATGATCCCTTAATGGGCCATCAGTAATATACCTATCCACCAACCTTTCCAAAGTTTTCAAGAGGAAAGACATAAGACTAATGGGTCTAAATGCCTTGGGGTCGGAGTAGTCATTTCTTCCCGGCTTGGGAATAAAGACTACCCTTACTTCTCTCCATAATGTTGGTACATAACCAAACATCAAACATCCTTTAAACAATCTTAACAATACCTTCGTCAGCACGTCCCCACCCTTTTGCAACAGACAAGGATAAATCCCGTCCGGTCCAGGTGACTTGAAAGGTGAGAAACTTTGTACTGCCCAACTAACTCTATCATGTGTGACAACCTCATCTAAGGTGGATACATCTTCAAGGTCCCATCTCCTACCACCCACCAAAGACGAAGCAGCATTTAAACCAATATTATCCGGGAAGTGAGTATCAAGCAAAAGCTGCAGTGTCTCCCCTTCCCCCCCTGTAAAGGAACCATCAGGGTATCGTAGGGTACCTAACTGACTGTCCCTATCCTTACTAAGAATCCGTACCAATCTAGATGATTCCTGGAACGAATTTATATCCTCACAAAAGGATCTCCAGGAATTCCTCTTGGCTCTCCTCAGAGCATATTTATATGCTCTTTTAATACTGTTATAACTATCCCATGATTCCGAAGAATCAGCAAGGACAGCCTTCCTGTATGAGCCCCTTACCTGTCTCCTTAGTTTTTCCAACGAAGAAGACCACCAGGGATTCTTACTATCCTTAACCACCTTGGGAGGACAAGACTCCTCGAATGAGGATCTAATGTGTTCATGAAGAATACCAGCCTCCCTTTCCAATTCCTCTATGCCATCAGGGGCTTCTGATTGGATAGTCAGTTTATCTTCAATAATTCTAGAATATAAACCCCAATCCAGGGTAATTAACTAGCCAGGGTAATTGGATCAATCCCCAGACTAAACCTAATCATCCTGTGATCGGAGATGGAAGCCTCAGGACTCACCCTCCAATCCTTAATCAGACCACTAAAATTCCTAGAAGCAAGGAAATATTTTATTTATTTAAAATTTCTGTGATATGAAATATTTTGTAAACACAGACAAAATCCATAACTTTTTCTGTATTCAGAGAACCTCAAAACATCCCGGTTACAACCCCTAATTCACAAATTTGACTCTGTCGTCAAATAATACTTCATCTTAAATCAGTAAAAAAAGGAAAAATTCCTTTTGATCACACTCTTTTGGCGATAAAGGATGATTTAGAGCGATTTTGGACACTTGGAGGGGCAGAGATTGAAAATTTGTGGCCAAGAAAGTGTGGCAAAAGTTTTAATCACTTTTGCAAGCTATTCGCCACGTATAGCTAAGTGATTAAAGATTGAAGATGCACCCTGAACAATGAGAACTCAATCCTCAAATTCCTAGTTGAATATGGAAATATTTAATGGGGAATAATTCCTCCCAAATGAGGATTTTTGGTTTAATATAAGTATATTTCTATTTTTTTTTAATAAAAAAATGTATTTTTATACAACCTTAAGTATTTTTGTTAACTTTTCTTTACTTCACAAGTTTCCTCTCTCAAGTTAGAGTAACAAGTACAATCTTGAAGGAAACTTTTTATAGTTAACAGTTTCTAATGAAACTGAAAATTAATACAGAAAATGCGACTGATTTATTTTATTTTCTTTCTTTCTAAGAAAATTCAGAAAAATTTTTATGATTCGATATTATTTCTTTGCTATGAAACATGGGAAAATTTTTTAATTTAATACTTAAATCATATTTCCCAATGTAGTGTAATTGAATCGTATATTCAAAGGAAACACAGGTGCAGTTGAATATTGGGAAAACCAAATTGTGGCCCTCTTGTGGCAGAGATACCTCATCATCGTACTCTAGAGGAAATATCGGCAAGTCATAACTGTCGTTTTGTGCCACCGTCTCGTATATATACGCTTTTATACAGTTAACGTATGTCGAATCATAAATATCTGCAATAAGGCGAGGTCACACCCGGTGCACTGATAAGCGTCTAGGGGTTTCATCTTTTCTCTCACCCTTTTTTTATATGCTAGAAACTCTGAGGAGTTTTATTACTTTCTAGTTCGTTCAATACTATCGATTATATTTATCGAATTCTTATTTAAATATTCACATCAGTAATTTAGTTAGATATTGAAAATTAAACATTTTGGTTCAAAAGAGAGTTTATTAGTTAAGTAGTTTTTAGTCAAATATGACACAAGTATTGACAATTGAATACTATTTGCCCTAAAATGCTATGTGTTTACGATTTTTTTACTTTTTTATTGTATATTCATTTGGCTTGGACGCTCACTAACAAATGATATAAAGACTAAATACCTTTTAGTTCGAATGCTGGCGTCGCCCGATGGACATACCTGTGACCAATGACATAAACCTAAAGCGTATAAATTACAAATTAGAACTCACACAAATCATAAATAAAAATGCAAGCTGGCCTATTTCGGCCACATCTTGCTGAACGAAGAGTACCAACTCTGAAGGATGTATCCTGCAAGGAAAGGTAGACACAAGAAGGACTTATATCATTGGACGAACACACTGTCTCTGACTTTATTCAAAGAAGCTGTTATTTATTTATTTTTTATTGCCAGAAAAAAACTACAGCATTATTGGCAAGATCACAATTTACGTTATATTGTCTGTTAACAAAATTATTAAAATACAAAGTTGATTTTAAAATATTCTTTTATCTCATAAAGTATCTGTTCTACCTGGAGTATCTGATAAGCCTTGAGTTACAATGAACGTCAAAGTCCAATGAGGATGTAGTACAAGAAGAAGAAGAAGATTAGGAATGGAGCATAAAATTGAAATGGTTTAATGGATTTCTACTAAGGAATTATTTTAGATTTAGCCTTTGCACGCAGACCAAATCTAATTTAATTTCGACACTTACACAAATTCGTACATACAATTTATAGTAGATACTGCTGAGGGGTCTGAATGTCATGTGAGAAACTGGCAGAAGGGACTTGATAATGCACAGATGCCATGACCACAGGTGACGAGAAAATAAACTTAAAGCCTGTTTTTATAAAATAACTTCACAACTTCAAGCTATTTGACTGAAATTTAGCAAGAAGGTTCCCTAGATCGGAGATGCGATCTCTAAATTAATTAATATCGAGTGAATGGAATAGCTAAGTGGAATAGGAACTGGACTCCCACGCGGAAGATCCGGATTCGAGTCCAGCTGTGCTACCCTTAGATTTTTTCAGCCTAGGAGCCTGTTCAGCTCACTGTCCGATGATCGACAGTGTTGTTTGTAACGAGAGAACACTGTCCGGAGGTCGGCAATGCTCTGAGAAGGTTCCGGGCGCCAATGACCATAGACGTTGATGCGGCTTAAATTAAAAAAAAAAAAAATTAATTTCGAAATCACAAAAAAAATTAAAGAAAAATTAGGTGTCATTATGTGTGTTTCTTTGAAACGTGTTCATGTCAATCTGTAGACATATTTTTACGCCAAAGTTCATTAAAATTAGAAGTTGGCATGTGAAAAGATAGCAATCACAGATTACATGTGAAGATGGAAGGTTCGCCAAGTATGATTTCTTCGGTGCTATCATTCATAGAAGCTTTCCTTGCGTTGGAGGATTTAGGATATCGAAATTCTAAAAAATTTCTTAAAGAAATTAACTTTAAAGGGTGTCGTAGGTTGAAGATCCCTTACCGGGGCACCAATATGGGGTACAGTTGACTTCTTATGATAGCTGTGCGCTACTATATCCTTAACAAAAACAATGAGGGCATGCCATCATTAGAAAAAGTCTCGTAACATCGTCAACGATGTGGTGCATAACTGATATGCCATAAATCCTCTTTAGATCCTAAGAAAATGAGCAACTAAAATTTAGTTAATAATAATATATACTTAGTTAAAGTTGTAATACTTAAGATAATACTTGATTGTTGTGTTTTCCACTATAAGAATGAATGGTGTTATCTCCAGTTTGCACGCCTATACAAGAAAGTCTCTCCAAAACTGTTTTCTATATACTATAGTGGTGATAGAAAATCCGCTTAACGTTCAGCTTTTATCCCCTCCAGTTGTTAGCAACCAAGGGAAAACCCTACTTTAACCTCTTCTCCTCTACTACCACTACCATAACAGAGTATCTGCTAAATTTAAACCAATAACTAAAAAGTAGCATTTTCTCCCTATGAATATTGTAAACAAGGTTAGGTACTGTAAAAGTCATTACGAGTTTCCATTTCATTTTTATTCTCTTTGCTTCATTCTCTTCTCAGAGTTTTGTTTACTAGTTAAATCTTGAAAGGTCAGTCTTTAGGAATTAAGAGTTAAACCGATTTAATATAGTAAATGCTTCGTCAAAAAACAGCCCTCTCATTCTCTCTCTCTTATACGCCTAAAAGGAATATGCCCTTCTCTTGTTGTATAATATATACATGACATCATTAACCTGCCACTTAAATTCTCTCTAATATACTGGGTTTTCAAAAAGGATCTAACTAGCAAGAACAGGACACGAATGTTTGGATGATCATTAATTTTAAAACATTACTGGGAAAAAGCTGATAATCTATCTTTGTTTTCTTTTTTTGTGTGTTAATTTGTTCATGATGTTGTTTTAGTAATCTCGTGTGAAAAACACCAGTAGGTTTTTCAAACTAATTAAAAAATCTACTAAAATACTTTCATTCTATTGTGTTTGTATTTATTTAATGTTTGAATTTAAAGCTTTCAAGCTTTCATTTAAGTAACTTTTATTTTTCTCTCTAATTTTATTTTATTTTATTTACACCAGGGGTACAATTTTTGGTAATTCAAAAATTAACAATGAATAGAACATTGATAGACTTTCTAATAAATAAAACCATAAAATTTTTCAATAACCCAGATGTGGCAAATTATTGCTCTAAAACGAATGACTGAAGCTTTTACTTTTAATCTTTAGTGAGTAATGATTATTTTTAATCTCTAGAGAGATTAAAAGTATTCACAATGTTGGCCAACTTTAAATTGAACAAATTTTATGTTTGTACGAAAATGCTTAAATATATTTCAAATATAGCTGAGGTTCTTAAATTTAAACATTTGTTCTAGATAGTGTAGATTAATTTTATAATTATATGGTGGTTTAAATGATTAAATGAAGCAGCTTAATATGAACATTTTCCAGTTCATAAATCCATTCACCAGTACATAAATCCCAAACATTTAAGAATTTTCCAAATTGATCTTCTGCCAGGCCTCCACTAAATGTTGATTAACCAGTAATAAGAAATGGCTCAATACGTACGGGTTAAAGGAGACGAAACATAAAGAGAAAAGCATTATTATGAACATTAGTAACAATATAAAGCTTTTAATGAGATATTTAAAATAATACAAAACTAATAATATAAAAATAAATACCTCCTAATTAAGGCAGGTGACACACACAAGTTAATTCTAATACAAAACAAAATTATCTAAGGACTAAGGTTAAGGGATTGTCAAGTTTATTCAAACTAGTCTCTTTTCTTAACCAATCGGTGGTTGGAGTAGTACTGGGAGCTGTTTGCTGCCTCCATGACAGAAATCCACATTTCAATTATTCCACAAAACGTCTATTATGTTTTAATTATATGCTTATTTACTTTCTCCTACTCCTTAATATTGCGATCGTGGCAGATTTTCGAAATCGGGGTTTCCATGACAATACATGTTTTTAGATCGTCCCCTGGGTACAAAAAACATGTTTTTAGTGGATGATCTATATATATATATATATATATATGTGTGTGTGTGTGTGTGTGTGTGTGTGTGTGTGTGTGTGTTCATCAATAAGTTGTATGTTTTTACCACCTATACAATATTAATAAACTTTAGATGTATTGATAGAATTTCAAATTTAAAGGAAATCGGTTTACCGGAAATGTGACTTACAGAATAGATACTTGAGGGTCTTTTTTTTTTCTCGAATAAACGCCTTTTATGATTTCCTGAAGAAAGTTGGTTGGCCAGACGTGACACTTTACAGACTAGTTTTTGAGACTTTTGGCATTTTCTCGAAAACGGTTGCAAAGATTTTCTTTACTTCCGAATGCTAACTTCACAGATATGGGAAGCGCTCATCCGGTGTACCATTTCTGAAAAAAAAATCATTCTTTAATATTATGGGCACTGACTTCCGGACTGCGATGAAATCTTTCTACTACAACCTGCAAAGTAGGTACCAGCACTTCTACAATTTGTTTGAGCAAATGGATAAAATCTCAAGTTTAAAGAAAATGGTCAATTTTATTATTGTATCTACTGGAGAATCAGAGAAA
This sequence comes from Triatoma infestans, assembly GCA_011037195.1. NCBI lineage: Eukaryota > Metazoa > Arthropoda > Insecta > Hemiptera > Reduviidae > Triatoma > Triatoma infestans. The sequence goes on along the minus strand of JAAEAF010003994.1, from coordinate 46,243 downwards.
GTCGTGTGAGTGTTTTGTACCATTTACAAAAATCTGCCAACGCTCAGTTCTAAATTCATCACACTACGATTACTCTTCTCTCGGTCATCATAACCTCTATAAACTCTTCCCTTCTTATTCAGTAAGTAGTTAAAAATATAAATTGCGAGTATAGTGTCAATTATTGTATTCTCAATTTTACGATTCATCAACCATTAATCCTACTACCATTAATGGTGCCAGAACAAGTTGGCATAGAAGCTAATGAGATAACCAGCGTTCTATCAAGGAGAGCCTTAGTAACGCTCATCTTCGGGCTGGAACCTTTTCATGGGATAAGCAACTATTTCTCAGAAACGAAGAGAATTCCGAACACTGCCGAAGAATCCCTTCCAGGACCGTGGCAGACTAAGATTTTGCTATGACCGAATTTGGAGAATTGAAATAAGTTTCTGTGCTAATCCACAAAACATAAATTTCCGAGAAAATTTGACTTTCACGACATTTGAAAATCACGATTAAGGAATCAGAGAACAGTGTATATCCTCTTGCACCACTAAGATGAAGTAAAACTTGCTATATTCTACAGAAAAGATTAAATACTATAGAGTAAACTATATCTTTAAAGAGACTTGGCTAGTTCTTTAAATGTCTCTTGTATTGGTTTTTTTGGCAATAAGATATAATACCAGGGGAGGCTTGAAAATAAAACAAACAAAAAATTCTAGCAGTGTGATGAATATTGTGTGAATGGAGTGGTTGGCCAGTTTCCAGCTATGGAGTTGGAGATTGCTCCTGTCCAGCAAGAGGGGGTGACCTCTTATTCTTTTTCCCTAAATTCTTTCCCTTTCCTTGAGGTCCTTTTCCTAAAAAAATAAAAAAGGAAAGAAAAGGAAGAACATTTATTCCTCTCTTGTAGGCGGGAATGTTTAATGCGCCTGTGGGTAGAAGAATCAGTCTGTCACTCAGACATAGTCCATATTGTTCTTCGGTTGAGGATTTATAAGACTGGGTTATCTACTGCTCGCCTATATCTTCTCTGCTTCCATTTCTAGCCTGCAGGAAAACGACTTATTCAAATAGTTGGCAAACTCACAAAGAAATATGTTTCTTTTATATCCATCCAGACTTCTGCAAAAAAAAAAGAAAAAAAAAAGAGAATAAGTAGACTCTGTTGTAGTATGTAGTATGGAAGAGACAGTAAATGTATGGGAGATATGGGTATGGGTTTTTGGGTGAACTTCAACATTCCTAGTATGGATTTGAAGGAACTAGCCAGCGAGCTAACGTCTTTTTCCTTGTACCATCTTGTAAACACCATTTAATTCTTATTGTATGGCGGGTAAATAACGTCGTTTATTATTGTCAGCAATGCTTTAGGGTCAAGGATTTCTATCAATTACTTTAAAGAGATACTGACAGGTTAGGCTAGTAGAATATATCAGTTTTTTGTTATACATTAAATATCTCAATTTATTCCTATATTAAATAACTTTATGATATTATCGATAATATCTTTCCACATAATTGATCTAACCAAGTCATTACGTTGTTTCCACGTTTTACATCTTAGTCTTTTTTTTTAATGTGTGTGTGTGTGTTTGAGTAAATGTGGGTATATATGTTTGTTGTGTGAGTGTTTTGTTTGTTTTCGATTCCCGGTCTTGGCCCTTGATTTTTATTTGATGTATTTGTCTGAGTAATATACAATCAAGAAGTATGCTATGCTTTGCCCACGACATCTGATCGGAAGTTGAACGTAAGACCGCCTGAAAAGTAGGAATTATTTTATGCATATACTTATATAAAGTTTTATAGATATGTAAAATTTATATTCGCTCAGTGATGGGTATGGTGGTGAAAAATTAGTTATCGTTGAAAACTCATCACAGGATACCCCAACAGAACGCCTGTCGTTTGCAATAGAGATGCAAACAAGCCTGGAACCTCTCCTGACGAGAGTGCTTGGCACTCACTTAATTTTGGACAGATAGGAAGACCTAATATATCGTACTCAAGATTTTACAAACCTACATTAGGATCTGGGAACGAATTAAGAAGCTGAGTTTAAAACTCTCCAGCAGCATTAAAGATCAATGAAAGTAATATTTGTTGACTCTCAGCCTGCTCATTGTTGGTCACGAACCGAATGATTCTATGTGTGTACTCAGCTGCAGAAATAAGGCACTAGAGATAATGAGCCGAGTGAAGCCTTGGTGTTTCAGTGGATTACCGGTTCTGCGGAGTGCATGCAATGAAGGTTTGATTGCCTAGCCAAGGAAAGCACTATGACAGAACAAGAAGTTTACGCTCTGTCCATACATGCAGATAAAAGATCAGTCAAAACAAGACTCCGTCAGGAAATGAATTTGGAACAGAGGAGGAAAGCGGAGGGCATACAGTAACAGTGGGAAGCCCTGAAGGAGGAATCCGTCTACATTGCCGAGGAAACAGTTTGTGGCCAGTTTCTGGCTGCTAACTGGCTAAGCATAGTTGCAATAACAGCACCTATTTAAAACTAGTTGTGGTGAACCATCAGGTGTCCGCTTTGTGTTCAGACTAGGGCAATGACAATGACTGGTGCATATCTAGATAGTTGCTCAGGACTATTAGATATCTTAGACAATGGCGATGGTACATACACCAAAAAATCGAAATTATGTTGTGTTGCCTGGGACGAGATAGCATCGCAAAATTATGTTGTGTTGCCAGGGAGTATATGACCGAGTTAGCCAGCGCAAGGCATAAGAAAAAAATAGAGAATATATAAAAATATATTATAACTTATATGTTGTGATTGGGTCCGCGGAAAATATCAGATATTTTTTCCGTCCTAGCCTGCTCCAGTTTGTAATCAGCGACCGATTTCGGGCGTTCGCCTATCAGGGTGCTTTGATAAACAGTTCTATAAAAGCACTGGCACAGAACAAAATCTGAAAGAACAATGTGTAAAATGATAACAATAAACTTATAAAAAATATGTAAATAACTATAAAAATAATAAAAATTTGTGTTAAAGTGATTTTGTGCTGTGTGCAAAAATGTGTTATCACAGTTTTGATCAAAGTATCTTGATGATGAGCGAACGCTTGAAACCAGTCGATGTCCACAAAATGAAGCAGGCTATCATGGATAAAATCTATGATAACTTATAATATACATGTATACAGCTCATAAATGTACAAAACTCAGAGTCACTTTCTCTGGGTGTTCAAGTCGTTCAGATAAGAGGCTGCCCCAAAATTAGTGTTTATAAAGTGTGTGTGTGTGTGTGTGTGTGTGTGTTTGTAACAATTATAAGTTCTGTATGTCTATTAATTAGAAAAGTTTGCTGACTAACAGGAGTCTTTTCACTTTGCGAGGATGAGGATTAAAGAACGCCCAACTTTGAACTTTAGGAAACGTCACTGATAGAACTCTGTATGTGTGTGTGTCTTGTGTGTGCTTGCGAGGGTGTATATGTATCTTTTATATATACTTACTATATATATACTTGTATATATACTTATATATATATATATATAAAATATTACTTTAATATTTATATATATATATATATATATATATAAATATTACTTTATATTTATGTTTCCGGCAAATAAATCTCAGGTATTGTATAGAATGCCTAGGCATTTCATACATTACCTGGCTACTTAGGCAAAGTAGGAATTATCCTTTTTATTTTATACTTGGGCTAGGAATTCCATGCATTGCCTAGGCGTTCTATTCTATTCATTAGGCAATGTAAAGACTTGAAAATATCTCCCACTGTCATGCCTGCTGTGTAGAAGCAAGCACGGAGGGAGAACCAAGGGGTCCCAAATCAATCCGCTTCGAGGATACTTATGTAGGATAGAATGTAAAAAACGGGTCAATTACATGACAAGGTTCAGCTTAGCTTTATTAAACACAAATAAACACTGGATAAATTCCAACTTAGTTCTTTATTGTTCCTTACCAGTCTTTTCAAAAATCCGCCTTCTAATTTCGTTCTTACAACTTCTTAAAGGTACGCCTTTACTACTTCATGAAAAAAACTCCTTCTTTCACCATCTGTTTCCAATCATCTGGTCCCATCGATCTATTCCCCTAAATTTATTTCTCAGTTTCTGATCATTCTCGGCTCCGCTGAATGCTAAAAATTTAACCAGTATTGTAAACATACTACGCCATTCATAATCCCTCTGTATGTGGTCGCTGGCTTTGGTTGGTTTTTCCCTCACTCATAGGTATATTTAAATAAATTACTCCTACAGCGAGAGGACAGATTCGATGTGGTTATTATATCAAATATACATCAATTTTATGAAACCTACATACAAGATTCTCAAGCAGCGGCGAGAGACGACATGCCTCTGTCAGTTCCATGCCAGTATAAACTCTGTCATCGCTTTGCTATCGTAATCCGAGCAAAGCTTCGCCTACCAGTGAGGTAGTGGAAGGGGGAGAAGGTTTGCGACCTACCTCAAAACTGCTAATTGCCTAGGTGTTTATGGGGCTTATAAAGATAGAATAAAATTACACAGACAGAGTACTCAAAAATGCTTGACATTTAAAAACTGAACTCAAATAACCTCACAAAACTGGTGTAATCACTATAGCGGTTCGGGAAAGGTAACTTTGCCTGCTTCGCCATAGCATTCGATAGACAAATTAGAGAAATGGGGTTAAATTCTTACATATTGCCTAACGCCATTAGGTAATGTATGAAATGCCTGGGCATTGTAAACAATGCTGATTTCTTACTTTGCCGGTAACATATATAAGGCGTCACGGTAGTTGACTGATAAAAGGCGCGAATCCACAAAACTGAGGTGTATTGTATAGTGAGGTGATACAGAGTTCGATTACCGGTCATGGCATCGGTCATTTCGTTAACAATAGATGATCTGCCACATATATATTATTAAGTTACAATAAAATCATTGCTAGAATTTCAAATTCAAAGAATTTCAGTTAATCGAAACTGCACTTCTATTTTTAAACATTTTTCTAACACTTTTAGAAAACTTGATTTCATTAGTATGGAGAATGAATTTGAGTTAGGCTCCAATTTTTTTGGTTAATTTAAGGTGCGTCAACATCTATGGTTATTAGCGCCCGGAGCCTTCTGAGTGCACTACCGGCCTTCGGACAGTGTTCTCTCGTTACAGTCAACAGTGTCCATCATCGGACAGTGAGCTGTACAGTCTTCTAGGAAGAAAAAATCTAAGGGTAGCACAGCTGGACTAGAACCCGGGTTGTCCGCGTGGGAGTCTAGTACGCTTTTCCTTAAACATTTAACAAGTTTGACTGGGCATCGTCAGAGAGCGCTAGATTTGTAGTCACGTTCATTAAGAACCTAATATGCCGCAAAAATCCAACCAAGATATAGCCCCCACCTTGTAGATTTGTATGTATGCCCAAAGACAAATATTAAGTAAAAATTCCAAGCTTGATGAATGTGTCAATTAATGACGTAATATTTACGGTAATGTTTACTTTATTTACTGTAATATTTACGGTGAGTGTGTCTCTGGTATTAATAGTGTGCATACGAGTGTGTACCTTGTTAGCTCTGTATAAACCTGAATTTTTAGGGCGGTTGTACTTAGTTTTAATACATAAAACTTATACTCTCTCCAGCGAAGTACTTATTTTCTATTTTTAATATATTTGACTTAGTTATCGGTCAAATAATTGATTATAGATAAATATTATAAAAGCGCGGGAAACAAATCAGGAAATTTTAGAAGTATAGGCTTAGTCGAAAAAAAGAGTGAGGGAATCCGGGAAAGAAGTGGTGGGGGTCCAGACTTCACTACTGTAATTCTGGCAAAGCTAGATACCAAAATCATTAATACCAAGGTAACAAATTTAGAGGTCTATAATCAGTCACTTCAGCTAGTATTACTGAACTTAAAGATGAGTTTAATAAAATTGTTGTTGATGAATTTTAGTAAAAGAGTTGTTTACTAAAATGCAAAAGGATATTAGTCATTGCAAAAAAACTATTATTAATCTGAAGAAAGAAAACTTAATACTAAAAGAGCAAATAATGAATTTCACAAAAGACAGCTTAGACAATTCTCAAATACTATTTCAAAATTATCTAAAAATTGATAATGTACCTATACTTGAAAATGAAGATTTATTCTTCATAATTAAAGAAATCGCTGACAAAATAGAAATAAATTTAACCAAGGAAATGGTAGATAATATTTATCGCAAGCATACCTCAAATAAAAACACCCTACCTTCCATAATAGCAAAATTTGTCTTTAACTCAGTTAGGACAAAATTTATCATCAATGCGAAACAAAAAAGGCAAGATTTAGTCGTGTCTGAACACCAGGTCTATGTGAATGAATACTTATCTTCGTAAAAACTTACTTTATTTCATAAAGCTAGACAGCTGAAGAAGGAAGGAAAATTAAAACAAGCTTGGACAAGAAATGGAATAATAATGGTAAAGAAGGATGAAAAAAATAAGCCTGATTCGCTCTGAAGAAGATTTAGTCTGTTTTGAGAATAAACGCCCTTTAACCCAACAGCATGAAGAGGAGCTACTCAAACCGAAACAGAATTGAAAGATACTGAGACCATCTCATTATCATATCCAGCTCAGAAGAAGACAAGCACCAGAGGTAGAAAATCAAGATTACTCGACCAAGTACTTCACAAGATTTTTTATATCAAAAGACAGCCAACAATGTTAAATCAAGTAACTATTTTAAATTCTAATCACAAATCGTTGAGTCTAATATTTTGGAATGTCTTTGGATTTAGCTCCTTGTTTAATCTCTAGAATAAAGGTATAATAAAAATTCAAAATGTACAAATATTCTGTTTTAGTGAAACTTGGTTTACATCAAACAACTTGAATAAGCTTTATTTCGTGAATGAGTATGATTACTTTTCTGTTAATGCTACTAAACAATCTGTAAAACGTAAGGGAAGTGGAGGAATAATATTTTCTTAAAAAAGCTTGTATTTAATAATGTAAAAATCATAATTTCTAGAGAATGGTTCCCATGTTTAGAAGCTGAGTATGAAAATAAAAATTTATTAGTAGGTCTAATCTATTGGAAACCGGGCTCTGCATTTCAGTGTATCTTAAGTTCAATATTTAATGATTGGTACATAATTATAGTCAACACAATTTTGTAATCGGAGGCGACTACTGGAATACCCGCATAGGCAAACTAAATAGTCTAGATGACGAAATGTTTGACTGCTTTAGCTTTTCGGGGATTCGTGAATCTAAGGACGGTTTAATAAATAAAAGAGGCGAAAGCATTGTCGCACTAATGGAAAGTCTTGGTATGGTGGTATGTATGTAATGGGAGATCACCTAGTGATACGCCAGCCCAGTTCACCTATCTCGGCAAAAACGGGATTCCTTTGACTTGTACATTGTATATTGTGGAAAGTTTCTCAGAGCCAGTAAATACTTTCTATCCAAAGGTATAGTGGCTAATTCGGCGGTCTTTAAAATATTATCAAACTGCAAATCTGATAAATGGGGCGCAAAACTTAAATTATATCAAGCAAAAGGGTGTAGTGTCATAGATCATGTTTGGGTGACGTTCTCCTCTTTAAATATCATTACCGATTTTAAAATATTAGACATCTGCGAATTATCTGACCACGTCCATGTTTAGTCATTTTATATTTTGCAGAGCAGAATCAAGTTGTACCTAGTGCCGAAAAAACATTATTTATGTAGGAACATAACAACTCTAAATACTTTTCGAGCAATCCTTGAATCCACTAATGAAAACCTTACTCTCAATCGCAATGCACGTGAACTTTATAATATTTTTGTTGATCTAATACATAAATTCATGAAAGAAGCGGGTCTTTTGTAATTGCAAAATTTCAAAAGATTTAACAATAATAATAAACCTTGGTTTAATAGCTCCTGTTATAAAGCAAAAAAAAGACCTTCACAAATTATACAAAGTTTGCCGACAAAGCTCTTTCTCTCCTGATTCTTTAAAATTGTTTATTTCTGAAAAAAATCTTTTAAGAAGCTCTTATTACAAAGTTAAAAGAATTATTTTGACAAAATAAAGACGAAACTGGCTTCAGCCAAACACCATGCCGATTTCTGGTCGACAGTAAAATCATTTCAACCGAAATCACAAAGACAATCTGCAATATCGTTTAAGCAATGGGAAATCTTTTACCGGAATTCTCTTTCCCTAAAGTTGGGGCCTTCCTTTCAGTTTCTTCGGCATTGCGATTCTGAACTTGACACAGAAATCTCATTGGATGAACTAAATGTTGCTATCAATGCAATTAGAAATAATAAATCTACTGGCTTGGACCTTATAGCTAACGAATGTTTCAAAAATATGAACAGTAATTGGATCAATTATTTTCTGAACATATATAATAAAATATGGCATGATGAATGTATTCCTCAAGATTGGATGAAAGTTAAAAATGGTGATGTTGCATAAAAAGGGCCCAAAAGATGAGCTCCAAAATTATAGAGGTATCTCCATATTAAACAGCATTGTTAAAGTTTTCACTACCATAATCTATAATAGACTAATCAACTGGGTTGAACAACATAATCTAATCCCACTGATACAAACAGGTTTTATGAGAGGTCAGGGTAGCAGAGATAATGTACTTACACTGTCTTCTGTCATAAACATTGCTCTACCCTTAAAAGAAGCAAAGTCATAGCCGTATTTGTGGACTTTAAGAGGGCTTTTGATAGCGTCAATCACCAAAAATTATGGCATTGTCTTTACACTCTAGGAAATCGTGGTAAGATCCTGGCTGCTAAATGAAGCTTTATGAATCAGCCTCTTTGTCATAACAAACGGAACTGATACTTCTAATCCTATTCCTATCCTGGAAGGAGTGTTACAGGGTGACATACATAGCTCCCTCATTTTCATATTATTCATATCAGATATAGAGGAATTCTTCTTAAGCAAACAAGTCAAAGGAATCCCAATAAACGATACAAGAGAATTGCACTGCTTACTGTACGCCGACGATCTAATCATTTTGTCAAATAACTACAGTGATGCGCAATTTAAACTGAATTTCTTAGAACAGTACTCTTTACAAAAATCTCTTCTTGTCAACACCAAAAAAACAGTAGTACTTCCTTTCAATAGAGGCCGTAGATTACCAAAAACGATTAATCTCAATTACAATAACTCTCCCTTAAAAATTTCCAACACTTTCAATTATTTAACAGTGCCTTTTTCTAATTCAGGAAAGTTTCTCAGAGCCAGTAAATACTTTCTATCCAAAGGTATAGTGGCTAATTCGGCGGTCTTCAAAATATTATCAAACTGCAAATATGATAAATGGGGCGCAAAACTTAAATCATATCAAGCAATGTCCGAAAGCACTTTTCTATATATGTCTGAAATCTGGGCACCTTTGTATACAGACCTAATAGAAAAAGTCCAATTAACCTTCTTTAAATCACTTCTCCATCTTCCACGTAATACCCCAAATTACCTGGTTACGCTGGAAACCGGTCAAATGCATATACAATTTAAAGCCTTTAAAAGGATGCTGAACTGGTGGCTCTGTATACTGTGGATTGACCAAGACGCGCAATTAATAAAAAATAATTATAATAATGTGGGATTGTTGTATTTAAAAAAGAAAACACAAACGCTTAATACAACTTGCAATATATTTGACAATTAAACACTGAAAATCAATAGCACAACTTGACATATACAACAATCACACCGTCTTCTTTGAACGTCTTTTTGCAATTGTTTCAATTCCTCCTAATGTCACCATTATTAATAGAAAAGAAACAACGTATAATATGGTTATCAAAAACAATCTTTTAAATTTTTGTAATAGTTAATCTTCCGAGCTGTTAAAGAATATGTGAAATATTCTTCAATCTTCTAATTCAGTCTTCTAATTCAGTAACTTTTGATTTCTTCGCCTTCCGTCTTTAATTATTAATCTTCATAGACGTCATTAATTCTTTATTTTTATATACATCTTTATGCTTCATAAATGTCCATTAATTCTTCAGTCTTACATACGTCCTTATTTACTTCTCAATATGTCACATACGTCTTTAATATCTTATAAGTCTTTCTCATCGTCAGCTCTTAATTAATCGTCTTACGTCTTCAATTCTTACCTTTCACTTCTTTATTTAATGCTCTAATCTTACCTTTGATTTCTTTATTTAATGCTCTTCCTTACCTAAATTCTAAACAAATTTAAATATAACATATTTACATATCTAATTAATAAAACAAGAAAAACTTAATTACTAATTCTTTTATGAATGAAAATAAAATTGCAGCAATTTCATTCTTAACTTTTTAATAAAAAAAAATGAAGAAAAAGCAACCAAAATTAGATTAGAATTATTTACTCCTTTTTAAAAATGAAATAAAATGTAACGACAAACGACAAACAAAAAGAAAGAACAGTTTATTTCATCATAATAATAAAAAATTGGAAAAAGTAAAAGTGTTCCATAAATCGCAATAAAGCTCTTTGAAACATGCATGAGATGCCGACTTTTAAAACAAAAATACATAGTTCAACTTATTTTGGAATCAAATAAAATTAAATAAAAATTTAATCTGTCAGGCTGGTGTTGGCTGCTTCACTTCTGATCGTTCTCTTCTTATTTGTGTAATAAAAATGTTAATTAGAATTTAAAAGTTAATAAAACTGGATTCATGTAAATTGACTATGGTTACAAATAACAAAACCACACTACATAAATAATGTCACTCTTAAAAACGAATATTTTAAAAAGTCAAGTCTTTCTTCTTAGTGAATTTCGGACGAGCCCCCAAAATTTGTGGGATTGTTGTGTTAAATAAAAACAAAAACCCAAACGCTTAATACAACTTGCAATATATTTGACAATTAAACACTGAAAATCAATAGCACAACTTGACATATACACAATCACACCGTCTTCTTTGAACGTCTTTTTGCTACTGAATAAAACTCAAAAATCCCTTCCACTCATAGGGTTAACTGGAGGGGTTTTAAGAACCCTTATCTCCCACAATAATCTTTTGCAAAAATTTTAAAACCATCTCCATAGTAAAGATATAGATTCAGCAATAAATAACACATTTTTATACTTTTTATAGAAATATCACCTCTTTTGAAAGTGGCGAATTATATAAGCATAAATAATAATGTAAACAAATTAAGAACCATAGTCCAGTTGCGTCTATCTGGAATGCGTCGACCATTCAGACACTATTATAAGAAATTTTTTACAATATTGTCCCCAGAATCAGAATGCCCACTTTGTAGTAACGGTTATGACAACCTGACCCACACACTTTTGTGCTGCCCCATTCTCTCTGCTTTTAGAAATAAGTACATAAACCAGTATATTTCAAAGGGATGATTCGGATACAGATAAAGTGATTCAGATTTTATTTATTGGGTACAACAATAACAAACTAAATAATATCTACTACTTTATGACTAAAGGCATTTATCTTCGACAGATCTTACTAGATTAACAGGGAAGTAATAATAATAATAATAAAAAATAGCAAACCATAAACAAAAGACGGATGTAAGTACTCTTTATTCCTCCACTCTCCTTACCTTTACATTCTACTTATAGGTAATACTGACAATCTGCTATTGAGCTGTTCATTTATTTGTACACTATACTACCTCTTATACTTAACTTATACATTATATATGATAAATATTGATATATTTGTGCTTATATGCTCCAAAAAAAAGAGTAATATTGTATTATATGACTAATTATACTTTAATTACTGTTTTAGCAATAGAAAGCATTATTATATTTGATATAATTTCATTATATTATTGTTTGTATAAGCAAGAGAGAAACTCCTTGCTATAAAGGTGTATCCTTTAAGAGTAATAAATAAATACAAATATTTACTGTAAGAGAAATCATTTGAGTATTTTAAAATACCTAAATTTTGTTTTTTTTTACTGAAACTAAAGTGAATTAAATTAGTATCATATTAATAATATAATATGGGCGGAACATAGCCGCTAGAATTTGAGGCAATTCTCTATACTCTAGTAGAGATTTTGGAAAATCCTCTTAGATGCATTTAGTTAATGTATTGCCTATATATTCCTGACAAAGGGACATTTTACAGGCAGATTGTTGTTAAATCCTTTCATACGCCACATCTCATTTCGCTAATGGTAGTGAAACATGCAAACTAGGCATTCATTGTAAGCATGGAATATATCTCACCTTACTCCTTCATATTAATCTTCAGGCTTTTCTTTTTTTCGTTTTTTTTTTTTTTTTTTTCTTTTTTTTTTTTTTTTTTTTTTTTTCTATTTTCTCCTTTTATCTAGTTGACTTTGGTACAAAAGAACTTGTATCAGTAAAATAACAAGTCTTTTAACAAGTAAACATTGAACATTTCTTGGAAATTTTATGTCGATAATTTTGTTGTCAAGGTATCGCTTTTGTTATCGATATTAACCTTTTTATAAAAGAATGATTAAGTTTGTGATTTACAACAGTGTATATTAAAAAAAAAAAAAAAAAAAAACCTAATTTTACAATGAAGAAAGGGGAATCAATGAAGAGTTTTTATTATTTATTATGCTTATCCTAAATGGGGACAAAATTCTCGTGTGAAACACTCACATGACTTCTACTTCTACCTCTTAATACACTTGTATATAAAATTACAATTTTCCTTTAAAGTTCAAGTTTTCTCATATGTTCTAACAAAAATATATAGGTGGTGGGCAGACAAGTGCCAACCTATCAACAGAGAGTATGATGATCACATTTTAGAGCCCCAATAATGAACAAACAAATTGTAAGTTTTACGCCTCAGATTTCTCAGAACCACCTAAAAAAACAATTTTTTCTGAAACATGTTTCAAATAAATGTGATACTTTTCAATCTATGCAATAACACCTACATTTATGAACATTTCACGACGATATACAAGATGCACAACATACACTTCTTGTCCTCAGTCAACTCGAAGGAGATATATCGATACCTCCTAACCAAAAATTTCTCTCCTGTGTAAATTTGGCCATAAATAACCTACCGAGGGGAAAAAAAAATCCTGGTTATTATGTCCTCATCACAGCCAACATCTTTCTCCGACTCCCTAGTCTTCATTACCACTCTTCACAACTCTGTCATAAGAACTGCGCATTTTCCTACACCCTGGTAATTTTCTTGTATTTTATATAATTTCCCAACCTAAAAATCCTTCCTTGATTTACCAAGCCATCAGCTTTCTGCAAAGTACTAGAGAAATTTCTATTAATCCACCTTAGGAAGACATAAGATTCATGAACTCTCATTATTACTGACCATCATGTCAGATTCAGAAATTGCCACTCAAGTAGGTTCAACCCGTTGTGTGGGCATCATCATAGCTATCTCTCTGGAGCTGAAGCAATACTGGCCAGTAGTGTTCTCGGACGTATCCCAGGCCTTTCATAAACTTCAAGATTGATTATACTAACTGTAAAGTTTGTTTCTTATTATAAAAAAAATAATAATAAGAAGAAAAACTGTTTAATGTACAATTGGTTTTCTCAGGTTAAAAATGTAATTTCTAAAACATGTATCGATAATTTAGAGAATTTAACGGGTCTTTTACTAAACAGCAACAACTTTAAAAATATTTTAAATTGATTCCAATTTTCACTAAAATCAGCTGTTGTTGACCGTTTGTTTAAATCAAGTTTCTCACAACAGTTATACACAACATACACTCTTAAAGATTTTCTGACTTGTCAACAATATCTAGAACTAAATGTTCCTTTGAAATTTATTCAATTTTTTGTAGGATTTAGATTTTGTAATAATTATTTTATGAAATTTAATATCAACAATATAATTTATATAATAGATCCTTCAAAAACTTGCATGTTGTGTAATCTTAACGAGAAAGAAGATCTCATACATATTGTATTACACTGTTCTTTGTATAATAATATACGATCTATGCTGGATATAAATAGTAATGATTCACCTCTACAAATTGTATTTAACATTAAAAATAACCAATCTAAAAAGAATATATTTAAATTATATAAATCTTTATCTATCATCTTAAAACCTCGTTCTGCCGTATTAAATGATTAAATGATAAATATAAAAATGAAAATGAAAGAAATAGGATAAAAACGAAAAAAGAGATATTTTATTTTTGTTTACATTTTTATTACTTATAAGAAGAGTATTTCTTTTTATTTTGTTTTTGTTTTATTGTATTTATTTATTTACTAGTTTATGTGATGTGATTGCAAGAAGAAAGAAGATATAATTTTTAAATAATAAATAAATCTAAAAATTATAACTAGTGGTTCCAGCCAGCCGCTATCTGCAGGTCAAGAACTACGGCAAAACCCTTTCAAACAGGGGTCAATACACAGTCAAAAGAACCGCCGGCAAAACCATTTCAAACAGGGGTCATTATACAGTCAAGGGAACCGCCGCAACACATGGCCTGTATTCCTTTCATACAAGGGTCAACGTACAGGGGTCAATGTACACTCAAGAGGCCACCTGGCCGCCATATGTTGGCAGGCATCCTTTGTTAACTACCGAGGTCAATATACTACGAGAGATGTCTTAGTGTGGCACGTACTTACACATCAGCCATGTGTGAGTGATGCAAATATAAACGTCGCTCCACTGGAGGAGGGGATCAGTTATCTATCAGTCACACATCAGTATTCATCAGTTATACATCAGTATTCATCAGTTAGACAGCAGTTCACGTCAGTTAAGTTTCACACATCGCGTGCGCGTCCCTATTCAAGGTTCTAAACACTATTTTTTTAATATTTATTATTCATATCATAATTCATATATTCATTTAAAATTGTGCATCTTAGTTTATCTATTTCAAAACGCATTAAATTATTTTTAAAATATAGTTTATTTTCATAAATCAGTAGTTCGTATTTCGAATAACAACTCTCTAAAATTCCCTAACTAACAATCACTTACTCCTCACTTCAACTCCCGATACCAAGACATCTGATTCCAATACATTTATTATGAATACTGTACAAACAACTCAGTTGTAACAAGCTGTATGCTTTATACAATAAAGTTTATCTATCTATTTACTAACTGTAAAGTGGACCAGGAAAGCCTAATAATCACTAGACCTAAAATTGAATTTTGTTAGTTGTCAACATAACTCTAGGCTGTTAAGCTCTGCCAAATTGTCAAGTTCTAATTGTTTAAAGTTTAGATCTGATATTTGAAGAGCATTTTTTTTTTTAATATTAGGCAAGAATAATTTTCAAAAGCTTCGTTTCTTTAAAGTATACTCAAGAGATCATGAATTTTAAATTGTTGAATATGACACTTGTGACATTTTTTAAATAATAAATAATGCGGTTGTTGGGCGCTCAGAGTTTATAATTTCTTTAAAATAATATAAAACTGTCTCAGTAAAAATTTAGAAGAACGACAAAATATGTACATATAAAACCATAATTGTGTTCTTTCATTTAGTCGGAAGAGTCAGGATCTTATCGAATAAAATTCTTTGATGTTCTTTTAAAGTTAGAGATTGTCCGTAACCTCAAATCTTCCAGTGAATGGGAAGGACTTCCAACTTAGGATCCCAGTTTTATCAAAACCACTTTTTCTACCACCCGCAGAAAAGCAGAAGAAGGATAATCTTCTTACTTTTTTATAAAAAAAAAGAACCACATCGCTCATCCCCAACTTCTCCACAAAATGAGTTTTACTCATTGTAGGAGAGTGTATACTATCTGTGTTTCTGAAGACGAGTCAGGTAAAGGGTCAGGTAAAAGGATCTCTTACTTCTATGTTCACTACAATATACTACCATCTCTTCCCATCGTGTCCAACCACAACCCGGGGGAGGGGGGAGGAAAGAAAGGAAGAATTTTGTAAAAACTAGTTAAAGAGATATTTTATAAGGGTTGGATAAAATGAGAAAGGACAACTGGTCTGGTGGGTATCCTGGTTAGAAGTGGGTTTCTACTTTCCAACCAAAAAAAAAAAACTGTGCTAAGTTAGTTTTGTGACATCCAATGGCATTTTCTACTCTTTCCACTCTAGTTTCTGGAACTTAGGAGTATATATATGTGCTTAACGGATTGATTTCTAGTGGGACACTTTTTTTTTTATTTTATTTTTAAGCTGGAACTAGAGTTGGTTTTCCCGAAGGTATTAAACTTTGATCAAAACTCTCTAGTATTAGTTATACGTGATATAACTTTTTCTTTTTTTTTTCTATTCCTTTTTTTTTTTATCAGATAGATTTTCATATACGGTGAAATTTCTCTTAAGAGACATTCTTAGTGAAGAAAAGGCTCCTCTTAATAATGGATATTTTCTAAAATCGCCGGGATTACTAATATGAAGAATAACATTTACTGCGCTCTAGATGGACATAGTTGACAACAATATCATGGAATATTAGTTGAAACCAAAGCATGATGTTTAGAACAAAGAAAACTAAACTAAAGAATCTTTTATTGAAAAAATGTTTTCCATATTTGGAGACATTAAAACATGTATTTGCACTCAAAAAACTCAACTTAAAAAATTTGGCATGAAAGCAATAAAATTCGTGACCGAGAAAACGAATCCAGTACCCCACTAGAATTTAGTAGAGCAGTCCAAACCTCTAATCAACCTGCCAACACAGAGCTCAACAATTTATTCAATAATATTGTACTTCAGTTTGAAGAATTTTGACGTAATTCTTAGTGTCAGTTATGTGTCAGTAATTCTTAGTGTCAGTTATGTGTCAGTAATTCTTAGTGTCAGTTATGTGTCAGTAATTCTTAGTGTCAGTTATGGTGTTGATAACGAAAACGGATTAAATATCAATATTGAACTTACTGCGATTTTTTTTTTACGAACTTTCCCATTATTACTTACAGCAGTAAGTCATGGTCCATGATATGGAATTGGTTGAGTCTCGCCTTCAGACCATGGAAATGAAATACTTGACAAAGGTCGCTGGACAAAGACTCGGAGATACCGGGTTTGAAACTCCGTAATTAGATATTGGCAAGGTGCAAGGCTACTCCACCAACAAGTTATTAAAGACAGCCAGTTAAGATGGTTCTGCCATGTTCAACATAAGTATCCAAACAAACAAAAAAAAACATATTTAGCGAAAATTTCAGCTATACAGCCCGGTGGAAGGATAATACCTGCTTACATAGCAGGATAATATCATGGTAGCATGCCGTGAAAAGGAATATCCCTGGAACCATGCTAAACTTCTCTGGTATGACAAATTGGAATATAGCAACATTGCCATATATCCTAATGTTAGAAGGAAGCTCGATTAAAAGTAAGAAGAAGAAATATTTGAGGATATTTTAAGCTACAAAATAATATGCGGAAGAAAGAGAAAGGAATTGATGACGTTTCGAGCATCAACTTGAAGATAATCAGCAAAGGAAGCACGACACGGAATATAGAAGTGGGAGCATCAGAACTGTTTTTTTTTTCTATCTTATTAATAACTATGACGTTATTAACAAAAGGAGCAACAGCTGGTTGACAATGAATTAAGTAGGCCAAAAAATTTTATATTGCTAATTTCTTTCTCCGGTATGTAATTATTATTGGATCATTCATGCAAAAAAAAAATATTGTTGATTGAAAATTAAGGAAAAAGCGATTTTCAAAGAAAAGCTAAAAGTGTAAAATTAAATGGAGGTGACGTGATGCTATACTGTATTTGTACTTAAATAAGGGCAGAAAAAAACACATCAAAAAAAGTAGGGTAACATTTTCATAAGATTACAACTCAATTTTCCAGACAATTTGGTTAGATTTAATAAATTACTTTAGTGTTCTTGATGTGGTAAATGAACGTTTTGGCCAATGCGTTAAATTAGTTTTTAACTTGCTGTCAAGTTATAAAAGAAAATAGCTACTAATTTGTCTTTGTTGATTTTTCACATTTTTTTCTTTTTTCTTTTTTTACTACAACTTTTTCTTTGTTAATTTTTTTTTTTTTTTAATAGATACAATTAACGGCACATTATATATATATAATATTTATTATATCTACTCCTGTGATATTGAAAAAGAGGTCATATTTTCGCAAATTTATTTACATAGGTAATGGGTCAAATTTAATATTCCAAACAACGCACAAAAGAACTTTTGTAATAAAAAAATTATAAATTTTCAATTTTATTTTCAGCAAGAACGAAAAAACAAATGAATAGTTTTTGATTTAGAGATAATTGATGGATATTTCACTTTTTCTTCATTCTTTATGATTTTGTCTCTCTATTTGAAATTTACCATGGTAAACAATTTTACAATAAGTAAATAGGCTGATATAATAATTCAATGACTTGATTAACTTGATTGATTTAGCTATCCAGTGATGAGTAACGCTAGTTATTTAAGAGGTCGCGTGACCAACGGCACCTTAAGGGTCGTTGAGAGTTTCCAAGTAGGGAATGTAATGTGAGGGCTCTTGGGCTAAAGATGTGAAAATTTATTGTAGAATCCGTTATAAAATGGTATTTGCCAGACTTGTGGGGAAAGGAATATCCGAGATCTGTGTGCAAGGTAAGGCTGGATATGTAGAAAGTATTGTTAGTAATGTGGCGGAAGATTTTGGATTGGATGGTTGGGATGCGGTTCAAATTAGAACACTTAGCAATTCCGTACAGTTCCAGTCAGTCAGTCAGTAAGTTCATAGTGGTTTCAGAGTAAAAGTGATTTTTGTTGGAAAACGATAATTTACCGAGCAGTTTGGAGATAAGTCTAGTATTTTACTTCAGAGGGTTCGAGGGTACCAGGTCAGTCTTTTGCCCAATGTAACGCAGCTGGCGAAATGGGTGGAAGAGTTTTGGGATTTAAAGTAAACATTCGATTTATGCAGTTACCTGTGTTCAATTTAATTTTCCAATTTAAAAGCCTCGAGGGGTGGTGAGTTTGGAGAGCACGGGAGGATTCGAC
The DNA here is from genome assembly GCA_011037195.1 of Triatoma infestans. Taxonomy (NCBI): domain Eukaryota; kingdom Metazoa; phylum Arthropoda; class Insecta; order Hemiptera; family Reduviidae; genus Triatoma; species Triatoma infestans. The sequence goes on along the minus strand of JAAEAF010003994.1, from coordinate 27,326 downwards.
AAGAACCAGGTTCGGAGAGGGGATAGCGATGTCATCACTGAATGTGTAAACTAAGGTGTTTGGGTGACTGGGAATGTCAGCTGTGTATATTAGGTACAGAAAAGGCGCGAGAATACTCCCTTGAGGAACTCCTGTGTCGATTGGGTAAATGGAGAAGAGAGAGGTGCCTTCACAGACGAAAAAATCTATCTGTAAGATACGATTTTAGGATGAGATAAAAGATATTTGGAAAGATGTTTTTAGAGTTTTGGCAATAGACCTTCGTGCCATTCCGTATTAACGGCTTGCTCAATGTCTAAAAAGATACTTGGGCAACAATGTCTACTCTCGAGGGAGAAAATGATGGTATCTATAACATTTGTTCACTACATTTTCATTATCTCTTACTGCTGGAAAGGGGATGTATTGTTACGTTCTTGTCTAATTTTCAATATGAGTTAACTGGAAATCACGAAGTGGTTTTTAGAAATTCGTTTGCAATGTGTGTGTATGGGGGGGATTACCATAATTCAAAACTCGGAAAATAGGACTAAGATCAAGTTTAATTTTTCAATTTGGTTTTGAAACACATTTTGGTTCTTTTACTGCAGTTAATATAATAGTTATAAAAATGAACACATTCCCCAAGAACTAAGAATTTCGACTCAAAATTCAGTTACGCTAACATAAATATAGCGGTGGCAGTGCGGGAGGACGTATTGGTTACCGGCATTTATAACAGGTGATAATTAAATGTGAAGGTGGGTGGGTGGTTGTAATGAAGACATCGTTGTCCAGTGGACTTTGCCTAGATCAAACTCCAATAGCATTTGAAATCTAACATCACAGATTGTTTAGAACCCTCTAAAAATCGATTCTTAAAATTTTTATTTATTTTTCTTGAATAAATCGAACACGCGAATGAAATCCTTTTTATAAAACTCTTGTTCAATTTCCATAGTTGCTTGTGCTCATGAGGAGGAAACCTCAATTTATGTAAAAATTGGCATTTTATTCTCTTGTTAAAGTAAATAATAATTTTCATATTCGGGGACCTCAAACCATGCACATCTCGTGAGAAACCCAGCAGTAAAAAGAGAAGAGTAAGTAAAGTAATGCCTATTTATTTAGGCGGGCTTAACGTCCAACTACCAAATTAGGTGTCGCGGACGGGGGCGGAAGCACCTACTTTACTATTAACATTTTTTAAACAAATATAAAATTTAGCAGTTATACGCTGGACTCGAACTGGGGTCCTCCCAGTTACAAGTCCATGCTATAACCACTACACCAACACCCGCCCCTACTGGAATACTATAAAAATATAAATGGCTGAATTTTTTTGAAAACCAATCTTTAGAAATTTGTGTGGATAATAATAGTCTCTTTGTAGATATTTAAAAAAACAAAAAAGAAATTATTAATAAAAAATATATTTAAATTAAAAAACTGACTACCTTTTAATAAATTAATGAATATAAAATTACCGCTTGGAATATAATTTCCATTGAGCTTAAAGAAATGTCTAGTTAATTGAATTCCTTGACTCCTGTGGCGGGGCCCCTGATATATTTCTGGTTCCTGAACAATGAGCTTTCCCCCCCAACTGAACCTCTTCTCATCATACGAACTTTTCAACCATTTTTTCTCATTTCTTTTTCTTTTTTAAATTTTCTCACTTTCTTTCCCCAGTCGTCTCTATTCATTCCACGCAACGTGTATAATTTTATTCTGACACCCTCAAGAGAGGCGAATGAATTTTTAGGCGTCCATTCTGAATCCATTAGCCTAATGGCCAATCAACGTGGACAATTTTCTTATTTAATCATTATTTCATTATTTTTACCTTATTTACTTTTCTCATAAATTGTTTATAGTTTTGAACAATTTAAATAACACTTTAATCCAATCAAATAATAAATATTTCCTTTTATCCGTAGATTGGTTGATGCTCGGTCTTGATAGTTACCACATAGTATTGAACAGATGATTCTAAAATGGATGGAACGTTTTAGTTGTGATCTATTTTGAGACCGGCCATCATCTGCTGATGCCCCTTGGTAAATTGACACTGTTTTCCATGCTCAAGTTTATGCTATTCTCTGTTACATTTCTGATGAGCGGATAGGCAATTTAAATTTGAAAATTTATTTGTTTATGACTCTAAACTGCGTTGAAGGTGCTAAACGTCTACTAGTATGTTTTTGAAGGCTAGAAGAACTAAATGCAAGGATTTTCCTCGCGTTTGGGTCATATGGGAATCTGCGGAAATGGAAGAGAGGCATAGATTAGCAGAAAATTGGACACTCTCTTCGTTTCATTGATCTCAAACCTGCTACTGGTTTGTCTTTGGATACATGTCTGTTTAGCATGGACAGCTTCACAGCATCTATGCATACGGGTTAGCTCAATGGGTTGGCTACAAACTAAAATGCTGATTGGGTAGCCCGAACCGGGCTACAAATGAGAGTTGATACTCTGTTTTTCAAGAAACTCTTTCAGGCAGGTAGTGCATCTTAAATTGGCTACAACAAAAGCCCTCTAAAATAAATTTTTGTCGAAAAATATTTCAAGTAAAAGTGATACATTTTTATCTGTGGAGTAAAAAATTGTGATTCGCTGTCTTTTAAGACATTATTGAAAAAAGAACTAAGAACTAAGGCGCAACCGAAGAAAAATGTGCCGTATGAGGGGTTAGAACACTGAAATAAGGCACCGTTTTGGTATAAACTTTTCACAAGTGGGAACACTAGCCTTCAAGATGAGCCAAATGCAGTTTGTCCTTCGATGGAATGCGTGAAAGCAGGACCACTAGAGGGCTTCAAAAGCCACGTGAGCCATCAGATCAAAAAGCTGGATGTCCGGTAATTAAGGTCAATCAAGATCAGGTCCTCATGATCCAAGCGATTATAGGTGGATAATTTTGAAAAATTCAAATAAGTGTAAGCAGAGGGTACCACAAAGAAAAGCCATACCCAATCAGATATTAGCGAACATCGGTTTGGAGAAAGAAAGTAATACTTTGCTTTTAGTGAACTTGTTCCAGACGAAGCAGCTGTTGATGTTGAACGTTGTACTGAACAGATGGATAGAGTTTATGAGTCTTAAAACTTCTTTTTAATTAAACCAAAAGCTTTTAAAGCAAATGACTCCCGTCCAGCGTATGTATATGATTCATGTAGAAGTAGCAGAGTTGGGGATGGTAAGCGTCAGTGTCTTACTCTGCCTGAAGCCCCGATGTAGCACTTGTGATTACGGTTTTTTACGGTCTAAGGCTTATATCAAAGGACGGCACATTGTACATTTTGAAGTATTGCTATGAGGATGCGAGGAGTTTTTCGCCTCAAAGGAGTCGTACTGTCACTAAATTGAAATTGATTGCAGAAAGGTGGTAGAAAAGGAAGGTTTAAATTTGGTAGAATAAGCTTCATGTTTAAAATTCAAATTTACTTTAGGCGATTGAAACCTCGTTGCCCAGCGACCTTGTAGGTAACTAGTGGTAGTTGTTGCTGGATAACTACCATTCATTACCATCACGTCATTGTTTACATCACCTAGCTTATTACTTATTACATATTCATCATTTATGCAGTTGTAAAAATACAATAAAACAATTACAAAAATTTACTTTAAACAAAAATAATTTTTATGAACAAATAACTTATATAACAACCTGGTAATTAAATAATAAACTATTTTTGAAATGAAATTTTTAAAATCCAATAATGTATTGAGAATATAATAATATATTGATAGTTACATTATTATCTACTTACAATTAAAGAATGATTTTAAGGAAACAATATTGTTTGACTTCTAGTTGGTAAAATGTTTACCGTAATTTAGAACTATGCTCAACACTGCTAACTACAAACACATGAATGGAATCTATACTGACAATATTGATCTAACAAAATATTTTAACTTTTAGCAATTTCAAACATTAATGGTGAACAGCGGTTTTTATTATTATTATTATTATCAGAACGGGTGCCCGAAAGGCGCGGGACCTAAGCCTATGTGGCTCTTATCCCCCCGATGCCCCCCGTAACCCCTTAATTAATCTCCCCCGGTAACTTGCCGGTTAATCTACAATATCTCAAGATATCCCCAAACTCAACTCGCCCAGGCAATCCTGCGAGAGTGGTGTCCTCCCAAATATACGAAACCTAGTTCCAGCGAAACGGGGACACTACATAATTAGTGATACACCGTTTCCCTAACTCCGTCATCACAATTCTGACAAATGGGACTCCGCGTCTTCCCTATGTTGAACAAGTGACTGTGCACCCAAGTGTGTCCAGTCACTATTCCTACCAAGGTCCTCAAACCCGTCCTACTAAGAGACAGGAGATACTCCGAGATTCCCGCTTGCTTGCCTTAATAAATCTTTTAGCTTGGAGGCACCTCTGCGTGTCCCCCCAGCGTTTCTCCAAAGCTCTCGTCTCCCCAAGTCTAATCTGTTTGTCGCGAAACGTCTTTGTAACGGCCAGGGCTGGTTCAGGACCATAAAATGGTAATGACGAGCCCTCCATGGCCAGCCGATCCGCCCTCTCATTGCCCTCTATTCCTGCATGTCCGGGTATCCAATAGAGATGCACCTTACCCCTCCAAGCCAAAGCGTTAAGCCTTCTCCTACATTCTCCCACTAATTTCGAACTCCACTACGGCTTACTCGAAGCCCTTAGTGCGGCTTGACTATCACAGAAGATCCGCACTTCCTTAAACTCTCCTAGCCACTCCCCCACAAGGTGGCAACATTCAATGATGCCCACCACCTCAGATTTCAAACAAAGCCTTTAATGGTGAACAGAGGTTTTTAAAAGATAGCGTTTTTTTCTTGAATGATAGCAAAGTCAATAGTTAGAGAGATCTTATGGCAGTCACACTTTGATGTTTGGTGCATGCATTGACTTCAAATTATTATCGATTTTTGCAAGTCTAGAAACATAAACATTTTATGATTTACCAAACTTTTTGTGACCTCCCACAATAAATTATGAGACTTCCTAGGGAGTTACGAACGCCCACTATAAGAAGTTTTAGACTTTAAGACAAAATGGAGAATTTTGTTGAGCAAAACGACAACTTTTCTCATAAGAAAATTATTTGCAATCCCTAATCCCTTTTCGTTGACAAATTCCCAATTTTTCTTTTTCTATTTAATTTTGCATTTCCCTCATTGTTTCCTTTATAAATTAATAATTAATATTTTGATTAATAATTTCTTTATTTTCCGTTGTTCTGTGAATGAATATATAAAATGATTTACTTTTTTTTTATATACTCTTTCTTTAGATAAAGAAAGGTCTCTCTCATTTGATTTTATTTCTTTTTTAGTATGCCAACTAAATATATATATATATATGTATATATACGTAAGTGAAAAAGTAGCGAAAGTGAGTGAAAGAGAAAAAAAATACTTATGAATGTTTGATATCGTTAGGAGATCTTCGTCTTAAGAAGAAAAGGATACTAATAATTCAAAGGGCAAATAAGAGAGTGACATTATTCAGAGGTAAAGTAATGAAAGATCCCCCTCCCCCCCGTGAGAACTGAAGAAGCTGATTGTAGAAGAAGTGGTATAAGGAAGGGGGGGGGGAAAGGAGTATCCCACCAATAAATGTTTTAATATTACGACCCCACTTTTCTAATACAATTTCTTACGGTTTTATCTTTTTATCTATTTTTACTGATAATTTTTTTTAAAAATTTTTTACTGAAAATTAAGACATAATGATAATTGTAAATTATGAGATAATAATAGAAATTTTCTTAATCATTATTATCAGTGGGAATTTCAATTGTTAGATTTTAGGGCGTAACGTTTACCTAAATATGACCACAAAGAATGACAGCACCCTCCTCCAGTAAGGAAATGACCATTACCATCCAGTGTTGGTGAAATAATCAAGCCAGCAACTATCCTTAAGACGCCTATCGCAATATCAACGAATATACTAAACCAATGATGCGGCCTTGGAGGCTAGTCGTTTGGAGGAGGTCGTGAGTCGCGCCACCGCTTCTGTTCGATTTCTTCTCTATAAGGTGCTAATTGCGGAGTATCCTGGGTATGTAACGAAGCGTTTATTTAATGATTTTAAACTTAGAGATCTTGTCTGGTTTTTGTATATCAGGGGAGAACTATTATATCTTAATTACAGGCGATGGTTAGTAACGGATCCAGAAAACCAAAGTGTTCTCTCTGCTCTTACAACACTCGTGAAGATTTATTTCACATTCTCAATGAGTGTCCTATTTGGGCAGAGCTTCGTCTCCTCCACTTTGGCCAACGCGATCTCTCTAGGTGAGAAATAGTGGACTTCCTATTTGGCGAACTCCATTGTTTACTGCTGGTTGCGTACACTCGTCAAGCGTGGAAAGTGAGGTCTAAGTGGATCTTGAACCTTCCGTACCTCTTTCTTTCTGGTCACCTTATTTCAAATAGGATTTTTTGCTATTTATTATTGTTATTATTTCTTGTAATTTCTCTTGCCAAACATAAAATTCCATTCTGTTCTGTTTTAATTTAGTTCCTTTTGAAACATTTGAGTATACATATTTTTTTTTTTTCCATTTTTTTGTTTTTGTTCTTATATTGTGTAACTCTTCTTTTATGTATACAGCACAAGCTGTGTATTGACCCCTGTTTGAAAGGGTTTTGCCGCGGTTCTTGACCTGCAGATAGCGGCTGGCTGGAATCACTAGTTATAATTTTTAGATTTATTTATTATTTAAAAATTATATCTTCTTTCTTCTTGCCATCACATCACACCATGCTTTTATACTATGTAAATATTTCATTATTGTAAAGAAAATTATTATAAAAAAAAATCAATAAAGTCAATAAAATGACGCGGCCTATAAAAAAATAACTGTAAAAATACAGATTGTTATTTGTTTTAAGTTTCGATAATTACTTCAGCTCCAACAGGTATCGTCAAATAAAAATTTTTGTTTAAAAATATTAAATCAAAGTTGCACGTAAATAGGCCGCTGATTTAACATAGAATAATATAGTGAATTATTGTTACAAAAGTGTTTTTTTTTTTTTTTTTTTTTTTATTCACTCTCTCCCTAAATAAACTCATTTATGGTTTTGACATATTTCGAGAATGACGACATTTAGAGGGGATGTATATGTTGTTTTTCATGTTTTATTTTGTTGGAATTTATTTAGTTTATATGTTTAAGGAAAATTCAGTTATATTTATATAGGAAAGTTTCTTGTAACGGTGGTGGGGAGGGGAATAAGTGAACATCCCAATTTCAGCATTTAATCCTGTCTATTTTTGTTATGTACGCGCTGCCATGATATGTCTATATATAGCACTGGGTTTTTGTTATTTTATTTTGTTTTAGGTAAATAAAGTTTTCTTAACTTTCTTTTTAATGATAAATAATAAAAAAAGAGAGAGAGAAAAGAGAGAGATCGTGTTTTAAGTAAAATTTGCTTTGGTTTAATAAAACTTCCAGGTAACCTGAGGAAATTTTCTCAGAGTAAAAAAATATAATGAAAATGACAGAGGAAATAAAAAATATATCTGATTTAGAAAACAAAACAGCAAAGCGCTTTCTCGACTTACTCTTACTACAGTTCTTTTAGTTCTAATGAAAAAAAAAGAAAAGATTCTTTAAAAGTTGGAATTTTTATTATTTTGAGTCAAGCAAAATTCCTAGAACCTCCTCGGCAACTGAGGGAACATGGCCGACTTTGGTCGATTGAATCGAAAGTCATTAAAAATATTATATATATATATATATATATATATACAGGGTGTCCCATTTAAACGGACCACTTTTGAAATAACTCCTAAACGAAGCTAGATATCTAAAAAGGTGAACCTAACGTTTGTTAAAGTATTTTCGCCCTAGTTTATGATCTTGTTAGTACTGTCTTTTGATTTTATTGCCGCCTTACACCTTAAATCAGTGTGATTGAAAGTGGCGATTTCCTTTTGACCCCCACTTTTTACTACTGTATTGAAAATTATTTAAAAAAAAAATGCCGTTAATTTCACTTCAATATTTCAAACCGTTGCTGAGATATTTGAAATGTATTTGGTGTGTTGAGTTGTTGTGTGTTTTGTAGCAGTAGTTGGTGTAGCACGAGCGGTTTAGTAAAGGGGTATGTAAGTATATATGTTTAAGAGAGAAGTATCAGAAATAAGAAGTAGTCACCACTGCTAACAATAATATATTCTAATAAAACAATAACTACTAGTATTTGCAAAGATATTATAAACTTATTAATATATTGTGAAACTACACTGATTCTAAGATAGCGATTCCTGAAGTAATGTTCTGGCTTGAATCTCTGTTTTTAGACTGTTCTTGTTTAGCGATGTGGCTTGAAGGAATGCCCTCTCTAACTGGGGATTTTCTCTTACAAAACAGTTGGCCAAGTGGCATTGTTATTTTCCTAACGGATTCCTGTGCTTTTATCTCTTTAGCAGCAATGACCTTAAATTATAGTACCTGACTCTAAAATACATCATCATGAACTAGAGCGAAAATTTTTCAACAAACGTTATGTTCACTTTTTAGATATCTAGCTTCGTTTAGGAGTTATTTCAAAAGTGACCCGTTTAAATGGGACTGTGATGGATGCAAGAAATTATATCTATTTTATTTCAAGAAAATTACGATATGAAGAAAATGCAAGCTCGTTGGCAAAAAAGGGTACACGCAGGTAGAAGAGTACAGTTACAGGAAAAGTTCATGAACCTTGTTAGCAATGACTACCCCTTCTTCTCACAGAGGAAGATTTGAACGAACAATTAGAAGACATTCCTTCAAGACAGTCTGAAACAGACATTTCAAGCAGAACACTTGTTAATCGCTCTCTTAAACTGCCAGTGATAATGATTTGCCTTTATTCTAGATAAACATCTGATTTATTAAGATATAGTTGTGATATTGTAAAGTACTTAAATTTGCTTAGAGAATAACAATTTTTTTTAAAAACAGTGGTGCTCTCTTGATTATTACTAATACTTCTCTCTTAAATTTACAAACACAAGCCCTTTTACTAAACCGCTCGTGCTACACCAACTACTATTACAAACACACAACAACTCAAACACCAATAACATTTCAGACACCCTGTACATAGTGCTGAGAGTTTACGTATATTAGACATTTAGGAAAAAATGCAGTGTTATAAATGACATTTCTTTCTTATGGGAAAAAAAGTCTGTTAATATAAAATAAATTAAACCAAAAACAAAAATAAAAAATAACCGCACGTCAAAATATTAAGTATACTAAAAACCTTACCAATCTTGTCTCATATAATATAAAATAGCTTTGAGTGTACAACGCTTCTGGCGCGCCGATTTTGAGGATCAAAAATTCTGGTCGATCTATTGTCGACATTATATTTAGCATTTAGCATTTAGTAGCATAATGCATTTAGCATTGTAGGGTAGTGAACCCCCACCACTCATCCACTCTAGCGGAGAGAAACAGCCCCTCTCGCAAAGAGAGGAGAGGCTCGGCCAGTATATATATATATATATGAGAGATGGGCAATGAGACATCATTCAGATTCTATTCTGTTCAATTCAGTTTGACACGTCAATCATCATTCTGTTAATTCACACTCCGTACACATCGTTTAGCCACGTCAGTCTGTCAGTTCAGTTAGTGTAAAGTCTATGGTATACAGTCATATACATATATATATCAATTATATATCTTAAACCAAATCTTAAGGTGTTTATCACTCATCAAGCAACAACCCACATCTCCTCACAACAACCTTACATTGGTGGCAGCGCTATCGAAACCCAGCCGTTTCTCATTAAAAGGTAAGATAAACTTTTCATTCATTTTTTTTTATTATTCATTCTAGTTTTATATTTTCAAATATTTTAATTTCCACTATTTTTTGTTTCATTTATTTGCACATTTCATATTTTTAAAATTTCGACTTCTTTCTTATGAAAAGAGCCGAAATTATTCAGAAATTAAAACATCATAATCTTCCTACTAGTGGCAATTTGTTAATTCTAAAAGAAAGACTCTCTAAAATCATGTCTACATACACAATCGATGGTCAACAAAAATCTGCTGATGAAGCAATCGCGTATTTATTAAATAAAATTAACTCTACGAATACAGTTAACAGCCGTAATTTACTAGTTAATAAATAACCTACCGGTATTTGATGGAGCGCATAATGGCGACATAAATTCATTTATAGACCAAATTAATAACTATAGTGCGATTTCGGGATGGTCAGAAGCCGACAAACTGGAAATCCTAATTTTAAAATTAACGGGTGCGGTCTTTGACACTTTTAAAACACAGTGTACAAATGATAACATCATTTTAACCTACCAACTAGCCACGGAAAATCTAATTACCAGATTTAAAAAAGAAAAAACGCCCGTGGTGTTGTTGCAGCAAATAACGACCTTGCAACAAAATCCATCAGAAACTCTGGAAGCTTTTGCTGACAGAATAAAGCATATTTCCAATCGCTCTTATTTAAAGCTCAACAAAATCCCTTACAAACGCTACAAAATCTAGTTGAACGATTAACGACAGACGCGTTTATCAAATCACTTCCGGCAAACATAAAAACCCAAGTGCAAACCTAATTGCCCAAAACGCTAGACGAAGCACAAAACTACGCCATAGCACTCAGAGACATCCAAAACTCGGAATCTCAAGCCTCCGTTTTTGCCATAAAGAAGGCAGAAACCACTCAGAATTCCAACGATAAACCTCCGTCGCCCTGCAAACATTGTTCTGGCAAACACTGGAACAGTGAATGCACACAAAAATTTCAAGTCGTGGCAAATAAAAGAAGGCGAGTTTCTATTTCTAAACCACCTTCGCCTTGTAAATTTTGTCAAGGCAACCATTGGAACCGCGACTGCAAAAACAACAATAATAATTTTAATAATAATAAACAAGCGCGCACTAATTTTGGCAAAAAGCCACAATTTAAGCCAGACCATCGTACCTTCAGGCAAAGTAGGCCCTATTTCAAAAAACAAATGCCCAACAATAATAACAATAATAATAATAATAATAATAACAGCAATAATAATAAATAACAGATTTAATACTGGCAATACGTCGAATAAAAGGGTACCGCCAACATGCCAGATATGTGAAAAACGAGGGCATACTGCAAAGGCATGCTGGTTCAATAACTCAAAAAACGATTAGGCGCTCAGCCGTTTTCACAAACGGCGACCACTGTCTTGATCCCGGCACTCAATGATTTAAATAATTTATTAATCAACGTCCAAATTAAAAACAAAAAAGTTAAAGCTCTGATCGACACGGGTGCTTCACACTCGCTCATAGATGCCAGTCACGTCAAATCGAGGCCCGAAAAATCTGGTATCATTTTAAAATCAATCAAAAACCAGATTATCCCACCGCGGAGACAATACTCTAGTCCAAGGAAAAATTTCAAAATTTAAATTCAAAGATAAACATTTTAATTCAAAATTTAAAAAAAAATCAACATAATATCTCAATAAATACATCCAGGCATTTTGAAAATTGTATTTCAACATTTCAATGCACGTTTCAAATTCAGCATTTAATTTTAGATCATACACCCTATTCATTTGAACAATTTCGTTAGTGTGAATTGAACATTGATTCATACACCCCAATCATCATACATTTAATTATTGTTAATTTTAAATAATATACATTCTCATTCTTAACAATTTTAGGTTAAACACCCTATTTATTTAAACATTGAAATTTACTAAAACATTTCTTATTTTAGATACCAACAAAAGGAGTCATAAAGAGAATTTACTAATACATTTCTTATTTTAGAGAAACAAACAATACGGGAATTTAGCAACCGTACAATGCTAAACTTTATTGCAGGATTAAAATACTGGAAAAATTATAAAAATTGAATATAACTTCCACAGCATTGTCTCAACGCCGACCAAACAGGTAAAAACCCTTATTTCTTAGATATATTTCATTGATTTGCTTCTTGTTTATTAGAAAAAAAACGTCGACAAAAGGGTGAAATAACAATAAGCATAGCCCCTTACAAAAATTAGAAGGAATTCCAGGCACCTTACTTCAATAGGAAAGGATTTTCCCAGCAAATTTTAATCTTCAAGGAATTACCGAACAATAAAAGTAACAAATAAAAGGAGATATCTTTCTGCACCTGGTAAAAAACCCAGTTTATTATACTTACTACTTTCACTTTTAATTGTTCTTTGTCATATGTACCTTGAAGGGTGATTAAAATCAACATCCCATGTATTTTCTTTCATATGGCCATATACATATATATATATATATTTTATGATGCTATTATAATACTTGTTTACACTAACAAAATATTCGCTTAATCTATCTAGCTTTAGCACTTCGAATTCTGTCGACATAATCTGCAGACATTCATCGACCTTCGAAATATTAATTAAATATTTATGAGCTCTTACCCACATCCCGGCCGTATCCCAGCTGTGCATTCCTGCTCGCAAGAAATCGATTTCGTCCATTATTTATAAATTAATATTAAGTTTACATAAATTAAGCAAACGTTTCTATCAAGGCCTTCTTCGTACAACATAATGCATAAAACAAACTTCTTCGTACAACATAATGCATAAAACAAATTTCTTCGTACAACATAATGCATAAAACAAACTTCTTCGTGCAACATAATGCATAAAGCAGATTTAGAAAATAAAATCTTAAGATGTTTATCTTTCATCATCAACAACCAACATCTCACAACACCCTTACAGCATATACTATAAAATATAGATGATGGGTAACTCAGTTGAATTACTTATAATCCTTCTATTTTTGGCTTCTTCAAACATTTTAACCAGTGGCAATATCATTAAATATAATATTATGTACTATGTACATAGTAATGTAATATGTACTATGTGTATTATTAACATAGTACTTTTATATTCTATAGTTACTTATAATTTTCTTATTTATTAGATAATCACTTACAATATTGATTTATATCTACAATGTATTGATTATTATTATTTACTTCGTCAACTATCTATTATATGGGACAAATCTAAAAAGAAAGTAAATAGTAGGATAGATGTGGCCTAGAAAATGTAATAGATTCTGAGGAAAATCTTCAAAAATCCGGCAATAAAGTTGGAGAAGAACATTCTTATTTTAGAAAGTCAACATATTTATATAACCAAAATATTCATATAATCAACATTGGTATACGGATATTCCATATAGAAATAATCGGAGAAACACAAAGGTCGCTGAGAAGAAGTAAAAAGAAGAGATAAATTAAGAGTTTAAAAATAAAACAAGAATAATGGATATAGTAAGGATAATTAAATATTCAAATTGAATTGGTCGGGCCATGTGATGAGGATGAATGCAGACCGCTAGATAAAAAAAGTGACAGACTGGTGCCCTATTTACAGGAAGATGCGAGTAGGTAAACAAAGGAACAAAGTGAGGAGATGATTTGGAGGAAGTTGCTGGTTCAACGTGGAGCAAAACTGGCTAGCAATAGTTTGGCTCCACGATCTGGGAGAGTCGTATGCTCATTTAGGGCCTAATTTCATTCTTTTGTAAATATGTTGATTGTGTTTTAATATTGATATTTTTTATTGATATTAATGTAAATAAAGCTGTGAAACAATAAAGGTTATTATTGGTATTTATTTTATCTTTGTTGATTTATATTTATTTATTTATATATTTCAATTCAATAAATTAGTAAAGAAAAAAATTGCTTATAATATTAAAATTCAAATAAACATAAAAATAAATGAAATTTTGCTGTCAAAATTATTAATAATAATAAATTGAATGAAATTATTCGCATTCGTGATCAAAATATTCTTTAGTAAGTGCATGGTAGCCATTTTTGTCAGCCCTATAAATGACCACATAGAAATTTCCATTGTTACAAAAACTATACTGCCCTCTTACAAACATTGCACCATCTTTGGCAATTTGTCCAGTTTCTATTCGTTTCTGTTTGTCTGATGAACTAAAACTGAAATGAAATGAATTTCAAATTATTAATTATATATAAGACACTGTAACTTTCTTTTTTTTTAAATAATATATATTACAATAATTTTGAATGTGCTCGTTTAAGAACTAAAATTAACTTACTGGAATTTATAATCACCCTTTATACTTCTTTCATAAACCTGGTCTAATATTCTGGCTGCACTGTTCAAACCACCAACAGAGAAGGGCGGTGGAGGTGGTGGAGGAGGTGGAGCATGCAGCGTCACTCTGATCGAGGAACATATACTGAAGGACGTCATTACTAGGAAGATTAGCTGCCACTGGCTGGGAGTCATCTGTGAACAGTAGTTATATATAAGTGTGTGTGTGTATAAATTTACAGATTGGTATTAATTTGCGGGCGATTGGATTGTAGTTTTAAAAATCAAAGTTTTAGTGTACGGCGACTGGAAATGATATTAGGGAAGAAGATCCGGTAAGTATCCAGTCTTCTAGACCCTTTCTGAATGATAGCGTTGCCATCCGTCAGGAGGTGAATTGGAGTCTCTTCCATTTTCCCTTAGAATCTCCTCTCGCGCTCTAACCCAACTTTTTCGGGTATCCTTTGAGTCTAAGATATTTTCGTGAGGGAACCCACGAAGCTTATTTCTGCAAAGACTGATGCATGCATCAGACATTTTTCCAGTCAAATATTGTCCAGAAAAGTTTTAGCCGACCTCAGGTCTGAGAGGTTTGACATTCTGCTCATTATTTTGATCTTTTCATAGTTTTTACAAACAGGATTCCATTCCGATGAAGAGGGTTATCGCTTTCCTAGTCAGAGCGGCGGTCATCTCTTTGATGCGTCAGTATGCACATAGTAAGAAAACTCTGAAAGATAAGAAGTTAAAGTTTCACTGTTTTGTTCATTGACTGATTCTCTTAAACTAGGTATTATGGAGGTATAACGCTTTAATGGTATAAATTTAATATCATATACATAACATACAAAAATTAAAAATTTTGTTAATAAGACATGAAACATTAAAACAATAAAGATATAAAAAGATTAAATAATTTTTTAATCTTCTTTGTTATGTTAAAAAAAATATTATTTTTGTTGACAACATGCCCTCTGGTTTTTTGCGAGCCTTTTTTTTTTTTTTAATTTCAACTTAATTTAGCAAGTTTAATTTGAAAATTTTTAATACCTCAGTGTCCCTTTTCCCTCTCTCATTTCTCGGTCCCTCTCCCCGGGCCTTTCACTCTTCTTCTAATACAGGGTGGCCTGTGTACAAAAATTACATAAAGGCTGTAAAAAGGATGGGTTTGAACAAGTCTTCTTCCCACCCCCGTCAGTAGTCACTCTCTTTTTCTCTTTCATTGCCTCTCACTTTATCCTTCGTGCTCATTCACTCTTACTCTGTTCTCTTGGCTTGTCACATGATTAGTTCGAACAGGGAGTCTAAAGAGTTGATTAGATTTCCTTGGCTTAACTTGGCAGTTTAATCTTCTGTAATCATCCAACCAACAACTGCGCAATATATATATATAGATATATATATATATAGCCTCCCTTTGAACTTAGTCTTTCTTTGCTTCTACTTCAGTCTAGAGTCGTGTTCTTCAGTCTACAGAGAGAATTTTCTTCCATATCCTTCTATCTCCTTGCACACTTCATAATCCATCTCTTTATAAAACCTTTTATTCATTTATTTACGCAAGGATTCACAAAATAAACTTTGACGAAAGAAAGCAATATAAATATTTAGCTAATATTACTTGTTAATTCAGAGCTTTGAAAAAGCCAAAAAAAGCTTTAAATAATTCTCTTTTCAATTTTTATTTATTGAGTCATTAATAATTTTAAAACCTCATTTTTATATTCATATTGAGTTCGGTTAAGTTGGTTCTGAGAAAGTAGTAAGCTTTCGTATTTGATTTTCACTGGAAACACTTTGAAGTCCACGGAGTCCGAAAAGTTGCTGTTTGGTATTTAATATTTATTGCCGCCAACGGCATACAATAATTTTATTTTGAAGGGAGGTATTGTACTACCTTGATAATAACTTACTAATTTATTAGGCTGTGTCCTAAAAGTAGAGAGGGGGTAACCTATGCATATTCTCCTCTTTCTCAGTCAGTCACTATGCAATACTCGGAGGAGTAAGTCTCTATCTAACACTCATTGGACTAATTTGTAGTGCAGAAGTAATTCTGTGTATACAACTCATGCCAGTTCGGTTGCCCTTAATTGTGAAAACCCAAGTTTGCCACTTCTGGTTTTCCTGGGTAGTGTTAATAAACCGGTCCTTGCGTTGATTAAGCAGTGCCGATTCTCTCGGGCCTGCATAGGTTTATTGTGAAATCACAAGGTTGTTCCTGCCGTGCAG
Organism: Triatoma infestans; assembly: GCA_011037195.1. Lineage (NCBI taxonomy): Eukaryota > Metazoa > Arthropoda > Insecta > Hemiptera > Reduviidae > Triatoma > Triatoma infestans. Next base: position 10,992 of record JAAEAF010003994.1, on the reverse strand, counting down.
CTTCTGGGAGCCTAAGTAGCAGTGTATTGGTGAAGACTTGAAGAATTGGAAGCACATAAGAATTGTTTCTTTATTCCTGTTTTCCTCTCCCCTTTTACCCGATATGGGCTAAGGACACATGGGTCTTCCAACACTGGCAACAAGGATTCTGGTTTCAAGGTAAGCGCCATTCCTTTGGCTTATTGAAAGTGATAATAAATAATATTTTCTACCAGTTTTTAAATTAAATTTATATATTCATTTTTTTCCATATATTCTTAATATTTTAATTTCACATTTGCTCAACTATTATATTATATTATATACAGTCCACTCAATATTTTCTCTCAATTCGTATTTTTATTGTTTTTTACTAAACAATTGCTTTGACATTATTATCTGAATATGTATGTGTCTGTGCGTGGGCGTAAAAGTTAACGTTAAATAAATCTATAACATTTTTCAAGACCTATCATTTTAAGCACCATCGGCCTTGTGCCTTCCTGCACTGAACAACAACGTCATCGTACCGTACCTCTGAGTAAATTCTCAATTGCCTTTTATGTTAGGCATTTTTGTACTAATTTTGGAAGGATGTGCGGTTAGGGTTTCCTCAAAACTGCTATCTCAGTCAATACTACTGCGTATGTATTATGAAGATTCCGTCTATAAAGCAAATTTAGCAGAATGCAGTAGGGGGAAGACGTGCGAGTGTTTAACACCAAGTTTATTCTAGTTCATTTTATTTGAAAAGAATCAATATGTTATTAGTGCATAATGTTTCTCAATTATTCAAATGAATCTCTTCATTTATAATAGAATTATATAAGAGAGGACTTTTACTTAATTAAGCCCATTTGATCACACACAAAAATATATCTAGTTAATTAATAAGAATTAACAAGATTCGAAGGATGTAAATTTTTTTAATGGATAGATTGATTTCATTAATGGACAGATTAATATCACAAATTACTGTGACTTTGCAATTGATATAGCCAAGGAAAATTGGTTCGCGCATCTTCGTCAGGGCCCGGCTTAAGGCCTGCGTGAAAGACGGGCCCCCCGTCGTGACTAAGAAAGAAGGGAATCGAAAACATAACGTTGACGATTAACATAATTACAAAAGTGAAACAAATGGATTAATAAACCAAACTATAGAACTTAATACTTAAACTTTTTCAAGAACCACAAAGCATTTTTTTACTTTCTCTCACTCCTGATAGGAAAAAGTATTCTGCGATTGTGTCAAATTTTTGATGTCGAGTTTCATTGGAAATTTACCTCACTTGAGTCTGAAAATTGATTTTTAGTATATGGTATGTGTATTTGTGAGAATGTGTATTTATGTTTGTATGTGAACATGTGAACAGCATAGGTAGGTAACTCAAAAAGCTTATTAGTTCAAATTTGATATCTCGTTTGTGTATCAATTAAGATCCGACAGAAAATTATCAAAATTATTCAACCTTAATTCTTCAACTTTTCTTAATGGATTTTGCGTATTTTTGTTGATGCATTATTCACTAAAAGGCTTTGATGATTTTCTTTAAACTTAGTATATACACTGCAACCATATAGTTCTATGTCTTTCATTTGGAACATGTTGGATTTGGAAAATGCTTTCTTTTAAAGTGTTATTGTGGTTTATTCTAGCTTTCTACATAAGAAACTATCATCTACATAATTTTATTTGGAATTAAATAGTTGCCGAAATTCCGAGTTTGAAAAAATCGAATGACCTAAAGTGAAGCTTTACTGAACAGTTTTTTCTTTCAGTTTTTTGCTATTTTCTCCATAAAGACATCAGCGAGTTTACTTGAACTTGGTACTAGACTTCGTGATGCCCATCGTGAAACTAACTAGACAACGTGATACATATCACTTTTGGTTGTAACTTTTATTCGAGAAAATCCATTTAGAGTGATTCCAGGGGTGGACTAGGGAGCGTTTAATTAATTAAAAAAATCTGGTGTGAAACACTCACACAACTTTCTCTTACTCCAGTTCTCAAAATTATAATTGACAAATTTTATAGTTTGTGTACCAAATTTAATGAAATTCGTCGAAAACTGTTCAAGTAAAAGCGCCCTTCCAGTTACTAATTTCCTATTTTAAAATTCTGAATTTTGGGCGTCTTTTTATTTAATTAATTTGTTTGGATGATAGATTGGTATATCAACTGATATCACTTTAGAGAAAAACTACCCACCCCTCCCCTAAAAGTGCCCTTAAATGATTTTTTCCAGCGAAATATTTCAAATAAAAGTTGTAGACCTTTGTAAGTGTAGTTTATATAAGAAGTTTCAAGAAAATCGTCGGAGCTATTTTTGACAAAATCGCGATAGAGTGAAAAAAATCATTAGTAAAGTGGTAAAGTGAACGCACTTCCGGTTATCTGATTTTTTCCAAACTTGAAATTTCAACAACATATTCAGATCTAATTAACATTATTTAAGTGACAGAATTGTCTAATAAACTGAATTAGCACTCTAGATGAAAACCTAACCCCATCCCTCCAGAATAACTGCCCTTAAATGAATTTTCCCAGAGAAATGTTTCAAATAAAAGTTGTAGCTCATTGTGTGTTTAGTTGACATACTAAGTTTAAAGAAAATCGTTGGGGCCATTTTTGAGAAAAACGAAAAAAATTAAATAAACCAACTTGTAAAGTGGTGCTTCCGGTTGAGGAATTTTGACAGATAACGTACTGTCAGATCCCATGGTGATACCTAAACGGGATATCAAATTTCAACTTTCTACGGTTTTTCGTTTTTGAGCTATGCTGTTCAAATACATACATACATATACCACACACACACACACACACAACACACACACACACACACACATAGACCATTTGCTAAAAACCACTTTTTTGGACTCAGGGGACCACAAAACGGATATTTCCGATGAAAACTCGATATCGAAAATTTGACACGATTACAATACTTCTTCTTACTAGGAGTAAGAGAAAGTAAAAGTCGTTTAATTAAGTTTTGATACTGCTCTGTTGATATATAATTGAAGACAACCAAGATTATAAGCTTGAAGACAATTTATCTGTAATAACCATATAAATTACAATACGAGAAAGTCGTGTGAATATTTCACCCACTTTATTTTTCTTTCTTTCTCTTAAAGCTGCAAGAGAAAATATATCATCTCTTCATACGTCTGTGATGTACCCTTGGAAATGTAAGGAAAGGATAAGAGAAATTCATACGGTATATGAAAGTTGCATCATGCGTAGAATACGTTTTTCCCCACCATTGCCCCCGCTCATCAACCCGCTTTCCCGCTCGCCTATCTTCCCCACTACCTCTAACTCCCAAACACAATGGTCATACTTTCTTATCATGAAAAAAAGTTTGCTTTTTCATGTGAGGAAATGTTGGTACGGTTTTTAATCTAAGAAAAATGTTTGTTTTTTACCAAATTGGTTGGCACTCAAAAACACATTCTACGTTAAAAGTATTTTAGCCATTAGCGTATATGAGTATAACGTACGTGTGTTTGTATGTGTGTTATGTGTGGACGAAGAAAGGAAGAGGCTAAAACATGATAAACCGTACGGAAGTACCATTAGATCAGGCGCGAACGAAAGTTTCAATCACAGATATATGCCTACCATTCTTACTTGAAATATTTACCTTTTAGGTAAATATATATTTTTTTATGGGTTCTGCAATTAACCGGAAATGCAGTATTACTAAATAGATTATTGAGTTTTTCGAGATTACGTAGCAACATTTTTTTGAGATACTATTGACTTTGAAATTTCATTCTTAGTTTTGCTGATTACTGACTGATCGAGATCTACAATATACTAATGTTAAAGCAACCAGCTTCTTATATCCTAATACCTAACATTTATGAATATTCCTTCCACTCAAATTTATAAAGTAAAATGTAAAGTAAAGCCTATTTTTTCAGGCGGGCTTAACGTCCAACTACCAAATTAGGTGTCGTGGACGGGGGCGGAAGCACCTACTTTACTGTTAACATTTTTCATACCAATATAAATTTAGCAGTTATACGCGGGACTCGAACTGGGGTCCTCCCACTTACAAGTCCATGCTCATAACCACTACACTAACACCCGCCCCCACTCAAATTTATATGAAATGTTAAGGGCAACTTGATCTTATGTGAACATTGCTAGTGTGAAGAAAATGTTGGTAATACTTGCTTTAAAAGAAAATCGTGCCAATGTTTTTTCCCATTAGATTTTCTTTCATGAAGTGTATAGGGTATAAATTTTTTAACATTTATTTTCTAAAAATAACTTTCGGAAATGGGAATATACATATATACATGGAAATTTACTTTGTACCCAACTTAGATAGGAGCTATGATATTTTAATAAAGGAGATTGGTTACAGTGTAAATGACAAGCTCACCAAGAGATAGCGCTTTGATTTCTTGCGTTTGTGAACCAGGAAATTAACCTGTCGAATAGGGGGGGGATAGCATCCTCATCACGTACATCTCCAGGTAGGAGAGCTGTATGGATGGTAGAAATGAAATACCATCGGGTGAGAGGAGGTAACCTGTTGATATTAGGAGCCGTTGGTGGTACATAACTGGAAAATAAAATAAAAAAAAAAATTGATTGCCTTAACCCCCTTACAAGGCGACGTTTCTTTCTACATTCCTAGGAAATGAATCAGTAATGTATATGGAAATTACTTTCGATTTTTTTCGATTCATAAAGTTTTCAAATACAAATTATCAATATTACTGAAAATATATTACTACTGGAATTAAGAAAAATACACCCGAGTCGACAGCGGGTAAAAGGATAGCCTCTATAAATTTCTGTTATGCTGTATCTCTATAAGTGATTGGGCCTGGACAGATAAATGAATGGCAAATGGTATGGATTGGGTTTGATGGGAGATGTGCGTTGTCGCTGTGGTGAAGAGGAATCAGTGGAGAACATTAATTTCAGAATGCGTGTGCTATGAGGATCTACGCATTAACTTACCCCTAGCCGTTGGTTGTTGATATTGACCTAAATATTGTCAATAATATCTTAAAAAACTTTGCTGAGGTCGCCACTGTTACGGACGACTATCCTGAGTAGGCGGAGTTTATGTTTTGTGGGTTAGTTTGATTGTGGTATGATTGTGGTAGCTCGGGTAGTAATAGAGTTTTTAGCAGGCCTCCAAAGAATAGCGAGTACTGATAGGTCCTTAGGGTGGTTATTTAGTCTGGTATGCACTTTGTATATATGTATTTATTGTCTGTTGGGTGTGTTGTGTGTGTGTGTGTGTGTGTGTGTATGTGTGTGAAATAGGCGTCCATTTATTTCAATGGATATTTTGCTTGGCCCTAGAAATGTAGTATGTTCTCCCTCTTCTCACAGAAAAGAATCGGCATCAAGATTTCCGTTGTTCATGGTGTGTATAGCTAATCGAGCTGGTATCAACATGAGCTCACTTACTGCCCCTTAATGAGTTAAAAAAAAGACAAAAAATATGATGTAAAAAAAAACAATTCAAGTTTTCCATTTCCGCTGTATGAGTAAGTATTATGAACGTATCGAATTTTCAAAATTTTGTTTCACCGGATGTACTTGTTTTCAAGTACTGAAAAGTTATATATCTGGCAAGAGAGTAAAGTAGCACTTTTACACATTTCAGTTCAGTTTTGCTGGAAGGCGCTCCGTCGAATGTGCCAATTGAATGAGAATTATAAGAAGGCTGGTTCGGGAGCCACTGTTTTCTAGGACAGGTGGGCCTGTGTCGGGTTTGGCACCCCGGCACGTGTGTGAATATTTGTGTGAATGTGGATAGGTTTAGGATCTACATAGAGTGTGAGCAATATAGAGTACTCCCACTCTCTTGTAAATAGACGTATGTGAGGAGTGTAATTGAGTTTTCATGGATAAATGTATTTATAAGGATGAATGCATTTATAAGGATGATTGTATTTCTAAGGATGATTGTATTTATAAGGATGAATGTATTTATAAGGATGCATGTTCTTTTTATAAGGAGTAATATACTCACAGGTTAAATGTAAATAACACACGATCAGAATATAGATGATAAGAATGATAAGGAAATATGTCAGACTGTACTGATGATCAATTAGTTTTTGAGCTGCCAAACTAATCAAGCTAAATTAAAAGAGTAGAGCAGCATTATATTGAAATGAAAAGTTTAAGATTGTATCTATTTCGTTAGATTGTTTTTTTTTTTATTCTAATAATAGAGAGTGTTTATTAAAAGGTAAAGTGTCTATTTAATATAGTTCAGGTGCAAAGGACCATTGATGTTATGCACCTTTCAAAATACAAAAAAAAAAACAAAAAATAAGAAGGCTGGTAATATTGCATTAGATGTCTTATTTTTACTTTCTCTTACTTCTCTTATTACATCGTGACAAAGTTTTGAAATCGAGTTTTCACTGGAAATATATGTTTTGAGATGCCTTGATTACGATAAAAATGTTTTTAGCGAAAGATCCTGTATATGAATATACGCTGTGTGAACAAAAAATCTCAAAAACAAAAACGCATAGGAAGCTCAACTTTAGATACCACCACCGCATCTGACACCAAGTTTCCGGGCAAAATCCATCAACCGTAAAATGTGTGAATTTACTTAATTTTGTTGTTGTTGCATTTTTCAAATTTTTCTAGAAAACAGTACCATCGATTTTCTTTAAATATCGTATACTAATCTATATTCATAAATACCTTACTTAACTTTTATTTGAAACATTTGTCGGAGAAAATTTATTTTTTAGGGTTCGAGGGGAACAGTAGGGTTATGCTTTCTCTAAAATATTACTTCAGTGTAACATATGTTTTTTTTTACCACCTACACATTAGAAGCATTGATAGAATTCTAAATTTGAAAAAATCAGTTTACCGGAAGCGTATTTTACACAATAGTTTTTTGTTTTTTTTTGAGAAATTTTCTCGAAAATGGTTACAACGATTTTCTTTAAACTTGGAATACTTGCTAGATAGAAACGTGTCACTTTTATTAGAAATATTTTTCTGAAATTTATTGATTAAATTGTATTAATTAGCGTGAGAGAAAGTCGCGTGAATGTTTCACACCAGATTTTCTTCTTTTTTTTATAAATTTGTCGCGTTTTTTTTTTTTTTGAAAAGTGCCTCCAGAAACTTCCTTTAACAAAAAAAATATGTACACATCATATTTATTGGAAAAATTGTTTTTCGAAGACATTGGTTTTCGGAGGGTACTTAGGCTTTACATCTACACTACTATTTAAAGATTGTGTTCCGCAGGTTCTCCAGAAGTCAGTATTTAATCGATATAATTAATTTTCCCGGGAAAATGTTTTTCAATAAAAGTGATAGGACTAATAAGCGCATACAAAAACACACATACACACATATATATATATATAGTATAAATATAATATTAATAAGAAAAATTATTTGATTTAGTGATGACACGTCAGCAGAATATCAAGTTTGGTTTTCTTCCGCTTCTTTGTTTTTCGAGATATTTTGCTTTATTGCTCTCTCTTACTAACTCTCTCTCTCTATCTCTCTCTCTCTCTCTCTAACACACACATCACAGACTATTCGCCAAAAATAATTTTTTTCTCGTTCAAAATTTTTGATAAAAAATACTCCTTCTTACAACCGTAAGAGATGATTAAGAATTTAATATATGTATTTTACTTACAATATTTCTTTTGTCAGAGTGGTAGTAGTTGATGAATGTGGATGGAAATGTAATATTATTGAATATTTGGTATCTAAATGATAGTGGGTAACACTAGATCGTTATTCTATGTTTCTACGGGAAGATTCACTCCCTGTTCGTACACAGCTATGTCTGCACGTAATGCCGATATAGTCCCGCTTTCCAACCTAATTATCTATTGCCTTCAGCTATTTGCTAATCATCCTTGTTACTAGTGCGATAGTACTCGCTAGTTCGAAGATTATTATTATTATTATTATTATTACGTAGTATTAGCTCTATTCAGAGCCTATAGTCTAATATTATCTAAAATTATTAGCTATGATGCGTAGTTTCTTTCGTTCTCACTTTTTTTTTTATTGTTTTTTTCAAATTAATTATAAAACATTCAAAGTTTACCATCAGTTAAGCATTTCTAAGAACTATTATCAATTTGTAGCTATTAATTAAATTCAATATCTTAGCATTGTTGATGCTCTGTTAATGCTAAGACAGTGTGCTATATGGCATTCTAAACATAGAGTGTGAAGCTCCTATAGCTATTGTGCATTACATAATGATATGGCTACATAATGTAATATTCCATCAATATGATGCCGCAATCAATACCAATCAATTAAAAATTAATTTTCTGGATGAATGTTTGACATAAAAAGTGATTGGCATTTAGGTGCGAATCTGTTATTTTTGACTTTCGCGGCCTGCAAAATACAGGCTTTTGCATTCCCATGCCAAAACACTTATATAAATAATTCAAAATAAATAATATTGTTAAATGATTTGTGCTTTCTGTTTAAGAGTACATCAACTGTGTAAGGACCCAACAAAATGTAAAAGTCGGCACTTGCAAAACATTCTTCTACAACGTAGCATGCAATACATTTTAAGGACATCAAAGTCCTTGTTCAAGTAAACTAATTATTATGAACATGTCGTAAAAGAGGCAGTACAGTAATTGAGGAAGAGAAAGACGGTTTAAATAAAGATGATGGACTCCGAATGAAGATAACATGGCTGCCTCTGTTCAGTGAAACGTGAAAAAAAAAATTTATTGATTAACAGTTTTCCGAATCAAAACAAGGCTACAACTTTGGCCCAAGGACAATGAGAAGGGAGACTTAGACCCTCGTCATCCATCAAGAATATAAGGAAAACTTAAGCCCCATTTACGTGCAAGATGGAGGAAGATCCCCTTCCACTCCTACTGGTTATATCCACCCTGTTGACCGCATTGACGATGACCACAAAAAGAAGCAGGCTATCACGGAAAATATCTCTGATGTGTATTATATTGTAAGCATATATGATAAACTATATATATTTGACATGGAAGCATTGAAAGGTGGAAGATGAAACGACCCTGAAGAGAACTTTATTGCAGCATGGGCGGAACCTCGGTAGCAAACCACTGGTGCGGTCTCAATCCGGAATCCAAAATAATGGCACGCAAGCTTTTGTACGATTATTCATTTTTTTGAAGGGAAAACCACCAAAAAACCGAGTAAAACCACGTAGATTCACTGTCCTAGTGGTAGAAGTAGTAAGTACTGAGCAAAGTTATTGACAATAATATTGATCGTGTAAGGTAATCAAGTATTGAGACCGATTAGCACGAGTATTGATGGTTATATTGTCAATATCAATATTGATAATATTATTAACCGTGTAGGGGCCGCTTAACTTACACTCGGATCCCATGATGATTACTTAAACTTCACGTCGAGTTTGAACTAGTAAATATAAAGTAAAAATGAAAATTGAGAGTTCAGAATATATTTATAAAGTAAGCATATAAATTTTGTTCTTAGCAAATAAAGCTAAGCAAAAATAAAAAAAAAAAAAAAAAAGAAAAAAAAAGACATACAGAACAAATAAAGTTATCCTACCGACTGTATTTCTGGGTAAGGAACATGATAAAATTTGCGTTTTTGCACACAGTGGTAGCACAGTTTTTTAAGTGGCTCGAATGGCGAGTATGTTGTTGGCAGAAGGAACAAGAAATAGTCCAGGGTGTGTACTACATGCAATATTCAGCAGATGAGCACACATAAAGAAGTTCGGTCTGCGGCTTGTCTGGAACGTGTGAAATTTATAGTGCTAAAATAAAAACCAAGAAAAAAAAAAAACCAGGGGGAAAAAAAGAATGGCTGACGATGAGATGTGGGGGGAGGGCAAGAGAAAGGAATGTTTCTCACATAGTTCGACATTTTTGTTTTCTTGCAAAATATTTCTGTCATTTTTATAATTCATGCCAAGTGCAGAAAGTGGATTCGTATATAAGCTGCTAGTGGTTTGTATATGTAATAATAAAAGTATATTTAAAGAGTTTATTCTCCTTTTATATAGTGTTTTTATTGCATTTTTCGATAATAAACTGTGATTCAATTTTATTTATGGTTTTTCTTTCGTCCCAAAATGTTGAACTTATTTCTTTTTAGAAGTTATTTTCTTTTATTTCGTTTTCTTCTTAAGAAAATATTACTTCTTAAAAGTAAAAAAAAAAATGAGGACGTGAAGTGTCGTTAAAATCTTGTTTTCATTTCTTTTTTATTACTAATTGAAATTTTTATTAAATATTTTCATAATAAAATGAAAAACACAAAATTTTTTTGTTAATTATAGGAATAGTTAAAAGATTATTTTGAATGAATATTATTATTATTATTAAATAATTAGAAATTTTGTCTGTGGGGAGGGACCAAGCCCTATGCTATCCAAAGCCCCACTGGACCCATATAGCTACCCCAAGATAAACAACAAACCGGGTCTAGAACAAATATCAGACCCGCGTCTAATCCATCTATGGTTCACCGCAGTCCGAACAAATCGGACAATAACCTTATCGGGAAGTAGCCTAAGCTCTTCCACAGACACCCTCTTTCGACCAAAGGTCGTGTACCTAATTTCCTCACAACCAAAATAATCTGTCATAAGATGGATGGGTTTTTCCACCTCTATCTCACAGACTCTAGACAAAAAACTACCACTATGAACAGACACTAAGGGAACCAACCAGGTGCCTAAGAGAGTTCCGTGAAAGACACAACAATGTCTCATTAATTAGCCTAATGAACCCTCAATAGGCAACTTGGACTACCGACAACCAACTGTGTTCATCCATAGGGATGAATTCGGTGAAGCTATCCATAACTGAAAGCCTGACTGACGTGTACCTAATGACACACCAAACAGCAGGCTCGGAACCAATAAAAGGGAGACAGGCGCCTAATTTGACAAACCTATCACCTTCCTCAGTCCCGAAAATTCCCATATGACCTAGTACCCAGACTAAAAGCACTGGTCTCTTTTCAGAACG